>PVJS01003839.1:0-72936 GCA_004027185.1 Glis glis | reverse complement strand
CCCCTCCCCTCTGAGACCCCTCCCCTCTGAGACCCTCCCCTCTGAGGCCCCTCCCTGAGGAAGTCTGCTGGTTTTGTGTTTTGATGCCATTTCTGGCTCTACATGTGGGGTGTCTCGGTCCAGGGGGCCACACAGAGGCCGCCGCACCTCCCTGGCAGAGGGGCCGGCCCTCACAATGCCATGAAGTCACCCAGCTGTCCAACACGTGTCTACTACCAAGTGCCTCTCATGTGCCAGGCACTGTGCTGGGCGCTGGCCTTAGGGATGAACAGGGTCAACCATACCTGGCCTCCGGGCCTGAGCCAGAGGCGGGAAAAGCTACAGAGCCAGGTGCCAAGATGGCGTGCTGGAGCCTCAGGAGGTGGCATGGATCAGGGACGCTTCCCTGGAGGGCCGACACAGGAGTGGCCACCTGGCACTAGCTGGGGAGGTCTTTTAGGCAGAAGGGAGTGGTGGGAGGACCCTCAGGGAAGAAGGATCTTAGAGTGGAATGTTCCAGAAATAGGAATAATCCCTTAGGGAGCATAGCAGGGGAGGGGGCAAGTGGAGGTTGGGGACAGGACTGCTCCATGGGGACTGTCCCACCGGGCTCCGAGGGGACTGTCCCATGGGCCCCACAGGCCTCAATGGGGGCCCAGGCTCCAGCTAAGGCTGGGGCAGGCTTTGAGCAAGGACCCTCAGCCACGTGTGCCACAGGGGCCATTCAGCTGCTCCCTGACTGAACCCAGAGACCCCAGGATCTATGACCAGGTTCCATATGCCATGCTCCTACTGAGAGCCTGGGATCTTCGGTGGTGATGGGAGGGGGAGCCATGCCCATGTTTATAGACCAGGAAACTAGGACACAGAGAGGTTTAGTAACCTGCCTACACCTACCAGCAGGGAAGAGCCAGTGAGGTCCTACCTGTGTGACTGTCGAGAGCATCAGTCTGCAGAGCCAGCCCCTGCCTCCCTCCACGCCTTCCTGCTGTCCCCTTCTGTCCCCTCCCTTCATTCGGCCTCCATCTCCTGATCAATGATGCGGATGTCCCCAAGAAGAAAAGGGCGGTGGTGGAAACAAGATACAGTCCAATGGTGACAAAAATGGCCACAAAAGTGCTCATTCAGGACACCTTGCTGTAAAACAATCTTTTTTGAAATACGGATCTGTTTGGTAATTAAAGGGAGCTCTTGTGTGGGAGGTTCTGCGGAGGTAAAATCAAAGTCGACTGGAGTTTTAATTTTGTAAATGGGTTCGCACGGAGCCAGGAGCCTCCTGCATAATGAGTGTTAACCAAACTGCGAACATAGGTAAATACAAGCAGCTCGTGTCCACCACGTGGCAAAGAATCTAGCGTTTTTGTAGGGATCTAGAGTTTGCCCTCCACTGTTTTCCTTCAAACCAGAACTGGATCATTATAACTCAGAATCAGCCTCTCAAAGCGGCGGCTGGTTCTGAACTGCTTCAAGGGAGACCCAAGGCTGGCCGCTGGCCCTGACCCTGGGTCCTTCTTTAAGCCCACAGGCCCTGCCGAGGAGAGCAGCCTGGAGTGGGTACTTGAGTCTGAATTGGAAAAATGAACATCTTTATTTTGCCTTAGGAAAGTTCCCTAATGTATCAAGTGAGGACACACTTGCCAACACTGGGGGAGGGATTTGGGAACCCCGTGTACACAGAGCTCTTCCATCTCTACAAGGTGAGGCCCTCCACAAACTTTACTTAGGAGACCGGAATGCCCCAGGCCCCGGCTGCCTCCTTCCTTCGCCTGCAGCCTCTTCATTTCTTGCCTCCTGCTACTCTTAGCAAAACTCTAGGAGCATACGCCAGGGTGCGCTGGCAGGCCCCACACGAGGCCAGCGGCTGGTGAGCACAGTCGAGGCAGGGACCCGCCGAGGGCTCAGCAACCCGGCCAGTGCTGGGGGGAGGGGAGTGAGGCCCCACTCCCAGCTGCTTTGAGCTTTCAAAGCCAAGGGGATGACAGGGACATGGCCCTGCTGGTTCTCTCACCCTCAGAGGGAGTGGAAGGAATTCGGGGGCATCTTTAATAGACCACAGATGACCGGCCAAAGTCACCAGCTGGTCCCCCTGCCTCCAGCCATGGCAGAACTGCCTGATCTCTGTGCCCTGCCTGCTCCCTCACTCTACCCTCATCCTTGAGCTGGGGTCAAGCTCCACCCGCAGGAAGCCTTCCTTGACTGTCCCAGCCCATCTCTACCTTCCTCCAAATCTGGGACATCCGCCTCCCTGCGCCCACGCCACAGTCCTTGGAGAACTGTCCTGCCCTGCGATGTCACCCTGTTCACAAGCGCACACCCCTTGTCTAGACTATAAAACCTAAAACCAGCCAGGTGTGGTGGCGCTCACCTGTAATCCTTGGGAGGATTGAGACAGGTTCAAGGACAGTCTCAGCAAGTAGTGAGACTCTCACCAACCTAGCGAGAACAGGGCTGGGGGTGTAGCTCAGAGGTAGAATGCCCCTGGGTTCAATCCCTAGTGCCAAAGAAAACAAACCCCAAACCTGTGGCCAGCCGACATGACCGTTTACTAATCTCGCCGGGTGACTCCGTGATAGGACAGGTGCACCATGCCCTGCCAACGACATGAAGATCTGTCATAGCGGACGGGGTGCAGTGCGGAGGCACAGTGTCTGTCCAGCATGTGCAAGGCGCCGGGTCCCATCCCCAGCACTTAAACAAGACAAAACAAAACTGAATTCCAAGGACAAGGGACTCATGTGGGTAGGGCGAGTCCCTGGTGATGTCCAGCATGGCTGACACGCCGCCCACCGGCAGAGCTGAGCGCTAAGTGTGATAAGTGTGGACCCCGGCCAGGAGGCTTCTACTTTGTAAACAATAAGCCAAAAGCAACTGATTGTGTGCGTATTCTTTCACAGCCAGCGTGCATTTCTTTTTATTCAAGTACTTTAATATGTATTAAAATGGAATATATATTAGGCAAACACACATAGCATACACAGAGCCACTTTCTGCAGTGGTGGCTTGTGTGTTTTCTAGAGCCGGGCGCACAGGTGGCTTGGGGAGCGTGTTAGCCCAGGAGGGCAGGCGGAGGGCGGAGGGCTGGGCGCCTGCCCCTCTCCACACTCCCAGGATGCTGCTGCTGCTGCTGCTCCTCGGACCGCAGAATTATGGTTCCCAGCAAGTGCAGATAATCATAAAAGAAAGGACTCTTCCCCAGGGGCAGAGACCTGTGCCCAGGCCTGGCAGGACTGCCTGAGAGGCCAGCTTTGCCACTGTGCTGCCTGCAGGAGCTCTGAGCCTGACTGGGAAGGATGGAGACGCAGGTGGCTATGGCTCTGCCCATTTGTGACATTGTGGTCAGGGAGCCAATGCCACCCCATAGCAGGCTCTGCCCTCTGCCTCGATCGTCTGCCCTGATGCCACCTCCAGCTGAGCCTCGGAAATGAGAACCACGGGGGTTCCCCTGGACCACCCCTTCTAGCAGTGTGTAGACTCCCCACCCCCAACCGTTAGCTGGCACATCCTTCAAGGTAGATATAGTTATTGCTGTTTTATGAATAAAGAACCTGGGGTCCAGAAAGACTAAGTAACCTCAACAGGGGCACACAGCTTGGACATAAACAGCTCCACTCAGGCCCCGAGGCTGTGCTCATTCTCACGGATACACTGCCAACCTGGGTGGCCAGTGACTGAGGCAGATGAGGCCACAGCCCTGGGAGCCTGGCTTGTTCTGGGGCCACTGCCAGATCCCTGGCCAGCCTGCTCCTGGTCAGCCACCAGGGAAAGCAGCGCACAGGGGCACAGGCCCATGGCCAGGCTCACTCCAGAGGCCCTGGGAGCCAGAACAGGAGGTAACATCCTACCAGGGTAGGACACGTGGTCTGGCGCTACGTTGGTACTGAAGAGCTCCTCACAGCTCACGCTGGGCCCATCCAAGCGTGTAGCCCTGCGCATCACCAACCCGCTCCATTGAGAGGGTTTTATAGAAGTGACATGTGTTTACTCCAGGGCCAGCTCTCCACTGCCTTGGTGCACACCCAGCACCCTGCCAGCATGCCTGGCATCTGCCCTCCTCTTGTCATCCTGGCCCAAGCCTCCACCGTCTCCCCTTCCCTGATGGACACAGCAACCTCCTCTGGAGGCCCCTGCCTCCCTCTCCAAGTCCTCCTGCCCTGCAGTCAGAGGGCAGACAGCGTTCTCTAAAGGCCAGGGCTTGCGGGCTTGAATTTCTAGATAAAGCCCACCCACTGAACGGGGCTTACAGGCCTGGCATGATCTGACTCCTGCCCCCTCTCTACCCCCCTCCCCACTTACCAGACCCCAGGGAAATGGGCCATGGGCCCCCCGTGTGTGTCAAAGCCCAGGATTGTAAGGCCCAGGACCCCAGGGAGGCCAGGAAGCACAAAGCTCTGACCCCAGCCTCAGCCTGAGTTCTGGGTTCTTGCCCCAGCCCACCTCGGCCCCTAGGCAGTAGGGACAGCCCCCGGCAAGGGGGATTGGATCAAGGTCTGGGGGTTCAGCAGCTTGAGCCTCTAAGGGAACAAAGAGCTTTGAAAGAAGAAGCAAGTGCACCCCAGAGCCTGTGCCTCCCTGCTTCCCAGTGGAAAGAGGGGCTGGCAGGCACCAGGGCTCAAGCCTTGTCAAACCCCCTGGAGCACTTCCGGGGGGTGGGGGCGAGTGAGCCAGAGCCAAGAGCTGCAGTGGGGCCTGCGCAGAAGCCCTCCCCTGCCTGCTGTGCCCGGTGGCCCCGCAGCCTCAGCTGGGTTCGCAGTTGCCCAGGTGCCCACCGAGTGCTGGCGGGGAAGGCAGGACACCCCCATGTGTGCAAATGAGGACACCACACGAGTGAGGAGCCCAAGGGGCAGCCTGGAACCCACCTCGCCATGCCAATGGCCACTTTCCTGCCACACAGGTCGGGGCTTGCTGCTCTGGAGTGGGAGGCAGCGGCAGGGCGGGAGCTGAGCGGAGGACAGCACGGGCCAGCTGCCGCTCTGCCTCCCCTCCCGCCCTGAGGGCTGTGAGTTGGACGGAATCGACTGGGATGTAATAAATCTCCCTCCAGAGCGCTGTAATTACTCCTTGCTGGATCCCTCGCTCTGGAGCCAGCCCACGTGGTGGGACCGGAGGCGCACTGCAGGCACGGGTCCCTGGGCTGGGGATCCTCGCCCAGAACTAGCACAAGGACTTGGGGATTGAGAGATGGCTCCCGGATGTGCAAAACTGGGGTGATCACTTGAGTGGGGAGTGGGCGGGCGCGGACCGGGGGCTCGGACTCTGGTGGGCCTGGAGCTTTCAAAACTACTCGGCACTTCCTGAGGCAATGAGACAGGGCTCCTCCAAGCGGTGCCCACTCCGTCCCGGCTCAGAGGAGCAGAGCTGCAGTGTCCACAGGGGACAGAAGGCGACCCACCCATTCTTGTTTGCACGGGAGACCGAGGTCTGGAAAGGCAGAGTGGCTCGCCCGAGGTCACCCAGGAAAGTGGACAGAGCTAGCCAGGCCCACCTTTCCCTGAGCGCCCTGGTCCATATTGGCTGACTGCACTGGCGTAGGCAGTTGGGGCTCTGGGGCTCTGTGGGCTCCCTTCCCCACCAGCTGGAGCAGCAGGGGTGGAGAAGCGGCGGCAACAGCGATGCTCCCCAGAGCTCCTGTCCCCATCCCCAAGCCCTTCATGGAGTTCGGAAGGTCTGTGGGATCTCCCCAGACTGCGGATGCTTAGGAGGCATTTCCAAGCTTCCCAAGTGAGTCCAGACCAGCCAGCCCCACAGGAAACTCGGTGATGGATGGGGACCAGCACCCGGGCGTGGAGACCACCCTGTCTTCTTCATGGTAGCATGTAGGTGCTCAATGCACTGTTAACAAAGGCAGGAATGAAGGCAAGCTCACATCACCTAAGTCCCCAGCTTCGGGGGTGACGGGCTCTAGCCTGTCATCAGTGCAGAGTTCAAGCCGCCCCGCCCCACAGCCTAGGAGGTGCCTAGGTCAGGAAAGCCCAGCCACCCAGGCTCCAGTCTCATCAAGAGGGGAAGTGGAGCGGTGGACATGTGTGCTCTCCTAGCGAGCCCGAACTTCTCAGGGATTGGAAGTTCTCAGGATCCCGGGAAGCCCCCCAAGAGCCTGGCTGGCACTGGCAGGGGGTGCAGAGACAAGCCTGGCAGCACCCCCTCCAGTTTCCTTGAGCCCCAGCTTCTTGCGAGGGGCTAGGGGGCCACGCTGGATCTCAGGCCTCCAGGACACTCCCCTTCTCCTGGAGAAAGGTCTGTGAACTTGACCCTTAAGTTTCTTGTCTCAGAGCCACATGACGCACACCGGCAGGACCGCCTGTGCCCACCAGTCCTGGACTCGAGAGGACAGGACACAGTATGGGGGACAGGGGAGCTGGGAGGATGGGTGTGAAATTGCTCTTGGATTTTGCACTTGGAGTGTTTTCATTCCTGGCTGGGAAAACCCAAACACCAATCTGGTGCCCCCTCCCCACCCCCTCACCATTCAAACTGAGGTTTCAAACAGACAAAGGTGGGCATGAGGTGGTGGCGACGCAGGCTGGCGTGTCTGAGGTCAGCGCCACCGCTTTCTCACTGTGTGACCTTGGGCAGAGACTAAACCCCTCTGAGCCTCCATCCCCTCATCTGTCAAATGGGAACCTGAGACCCCTTTCTCATGGCTGCTGATACAGTTCAGCACTCTGCATGGCGCCTGGCAAGATATTTTAAGTCTCTGTAATAAAAAGGTCTCCACTCCCGGCAGCAGGGGGGAGGCAGGTTTCCAGGCAGCTCTTCTGGAAAACTTTCCCTCCCCAGTACCCCCGCCCGCGGCTGCTGTTGGAGGGAAACGAAGTCTCCCTCCCCAAGGTGGCTCTCCCAGCCTCTCTCTTAGGCCCCGCTGCCCATCCGTAGACTTTGAAGGTGGACCATGACCAATGGGAGGTGCTGGCCCCGCACTTGTGCAGGGCAGGAGACCCTGGGCAAGGTGCCTGGGACAGGCTGCAGTGGGCGCTCCGGAGGTGGGCGCTGAGCCGGGGCTCCCCAGCCGGCGACGTCTGCTCCCCCACCTGCTGACCGCGCGTCCGCTGGGCCCTTACCTTGAACCATGGGAACGGGCTGCCCCGGCCGGCCGAGGACTTGGGCGCACGTGACGGGGCGGGCGGGCGTCCGTCCGGGCAGAGCGCAGTTAGTAGCGGCGGCTGGAGCCCAGGCCACGGCTGCGGCGCCGGCTGGGGGACGCGCAGCGCGGCGCGGAGAGGCCCCGGGAGGCCCGGGGAGGCGACTGCGTGGCCAGGAGGGAGCCCCTACCCGCTGCGCGCTGCGGCCGCGGCTCCGGTCTCCCCGGCTGGCTCCCTGCGAGCGGCACGCGCGGCTCCAGTCCAGTCCCGGGCGCGGGGCGCGCGCTGGCGGGGAGGGCGCGCGCAGGAGCCGGGCGGGGGAGCGCGCGTCGCGGGCCCGCGCGCGCCGTCGGCGGGGGCTGCCGGGAGCTGTCCCTGGTGCTGACGGCTCGCCCGCTGTCGCCGGGTTGCGCGACCTCCCGCGGGGCCTGGACGCCCCCACGCCCCCACCTCGGCTCCCTTCGGTCTTAGCCAGCCGGCTTCCCTGGCGTTCCGTTCCCAATGGCGGTGGGATTCCCAATCAGGCCGAAGCCGCTGACTGTGGACAGCGCAGCCTTGGGACACGTCCCTGGCTCTTCTTGTTTCTGGGGCTCCCAGCAGTGCTTTCAAGGTTGTTCTGAGAATTTAAAGATATCCAGGGGCATGGCAGACCTTAAGTGCTTAATAAATGCTCACCCTGTAATTCGTTCCCACTCTCTGGGTTAGCCCCATGGAGGAATGGAGAGGAGGGCAGGGCTATTCTGCTCTGGGCGACTGCTGTGCAGGGCATGCGGCTGCCTCCCTGTCTCCCAGGCATCTGCAGGGGAGGGAGCCCTCTTTTCCCCTACCCCAAGTGCAGCACTAGGGCCTCCAGCTAGAAGTTAAAGTAAGATGGAGCTGAGCTGGGTATGAGGAAGAACTTTCTGGCCCTTCCACCTAAAAGGGGTGCCCCAGAGGCGGGGGCCCTGTCCCTGCAGATACTCGGTGGAGGCTGTAGTCCCAGGGATCCCCAGCTTAGAAAGGTTTGGAGGGAAGAAGACTTTTGGATTAGAACAAGTAATGATGAAGAGCCACAGCTGGCTCATGGGAAGCACTATATAGTCTTGACCTTGGGTCCTGTGTAAATAGCTGTCTCCTGGCAAGAAGGCTCTCACTGCACCCCTGTTCTAGAGACAAGAATACCAAGAACAGACAGGGGTAAAGTGAGCTTCTTGGAGTCCACCTGGCTCATCACAGAAGGGCAGCCACTCACCCCAAGTCACACCACAGGGGCAGGAGAGTAGGTGCTTAGGACCACACAGATGTGCTCCAGATGTTTGGCCTGCTGCTGCCCCCACTGGGTCTCCTAGCCAGGGTCCCTGCTGAGTTTCTCTGCACTGGTCAGGTCACTTAAGTCCCAAGTAAGCTGAGAGCCAACCAGGAAAGCTCGTTATTCCTCCTAACTAATGGGAAGAGCTGCTCCCTGCCCCTGTGAGTGTCTCTGTCCCTCCCAAGCAGGATAATTAAACGTCACCTGCCTCATTTCCCAAGGGACCAGTGGCCGTGTTTGCTTCATTAATTAACTGCGCAGCGCCTGCCCCCACCAGGCACTTATCGCACGATAAACATCCCTCATTATGTGCTTAATACGTTCCAGACACAAGGCGGAACACTTGGCTCGTGCTGTCGCATGTAGTCTTCCCAGCGATCTGGTCAGATAGGTGCTGTCATGACCCTGACTCTGCAGGCACGAACTTTAGGATCATCGGTAGCAGGACCAACCGAGCCAGAGCTGACTCCCCGAGCACCCTTTGTCCAGATTCTCCACATTCTCTCCATCGACCCTCACTTAGAAAAAGGGCGCTGAACACTAGTAGAAATTCCATACAAGGAGAGAGGGAGAGGGAGAGAGAGAGAGAAGGCGAGCAAGCCGGGAGGAAAATGCAAAGCAGTCCACCAATCAATGCCCTAGAAGCCGGCATAGGAACCCTTTAAATCAACGTTTGCAGTCACAATCCCCATTATGACAACTTGTGTGTGTGTGTTTTTTTTTAATCTCAGGGTTGCTTGGATCCTGGCAAATGTGTGCCAAGAATTTAAAAGCAACATCATTGCCAAACCCTGTCTTTAGCAGCCAGCTTGAGTACCCTTCCACATCTTTCCATGTCCGGCTTTCGTTCAAACTCTGTGGAATTTTGCAGCCTTCGTTCTGAGCAGCTAAATCCCTGGAGGAAGCTGCTCTGTCTGTAGCTCTGGGCCTCCTGAAGGGACAGTCCCCTTCTCACGCTGTGCAGAGAGGCGTGTTCCCAATACCTGTGATGATGTAGTCCTGTTTAAGTGGAGCCTGTTTTATTTAAACCAGGTATACTTTAAATGGATGCAGAGAGGTGAAGTGACTTACCCGAAGTCACACAGCCAACACAGAGGCAGCCGCACTGGACAGATTTCATTTGGATAATACGCCTGACGGTCACCACCAAACTCGTTCTTTGTGTATAGAAGCCTGCCCTGATTTTAAGCAAAAACCCGTCTCCAAAAATAGAAGTAGAGGGGGGATAAGCAGGAGCCTCTGATCTGACTTCACCAAAACAACGCACCATCAGGTTTCCTTAAATAGCAAGTTCTAGTGCTCGCAGAGAAGGAATCTGGCTAGGCACAGTTCTTCCAGGTTGGCCAGCAACGGGCCTGGGGGCGGGAGGAACCATTCCAGCACCCCGCTGCTGTCCCTTCCACTACAGCACGCTTTTCAGTTGCGTGGCAACTTCAGCCGACGGCAGCTACTTCAGCCCTGTCACCAGCATCTTTCCACAACACAGCTTCGTGGGTAAAACTCAGCCCCGACAGATGGCTAAGTTGGTTGAAAATCCCCAACACATCGTTCTATGGGCGGCAGTTTACAAAGGCTCCTTTTCCACTTTGAGCAAATGGAGCTTCTGTAAGATCAGTCCCTCTGCTAGGAAACGTGCTTCCCCGGTCTTGGAGGCAAGTGTGCATGGCCTCCACGCTCGAAGATCGCAGCCTCCCGAGGGAGGCAGGAGCACCCAGCCTCATCTCTCTCCAAGAGCTCTGCCAACATCCCAGCTCAGCGTGTGCTCATCCACAGCATGTATGGGGAAAATACAGCCACGACTAAGGGACACGACCTTCCACACCCGCCACACACACACGCAGTCATGCACACGCCCGTGTGTAGGGCACTGGGTCCTTGCGAGCTGGGGGTAAGTAGCAGCTGCTTCTCATGGCCAGAGTGTCTTCCTCAGAGGGAGAGGAACCGTTTCTGCCAAGACATGGAGGATCATGGCCAAGGGCCTTTCTAGGTCTCCCCCTCAGGAAGGTGACTTTGCGGTCTTACTCTGGCCCTCTGCTTGGAGCACAGGGGACCCTGAGGCCCTGGAAGCCTGTGAGGCTCTGGCGCCCCCTTCTCAGCTCCTATTTCAGCTGCTCCAGGACCCAGAGTCCCAAAAGGGGCTCTATGCTGAGTTTTCCAAGTTCTTCTTCCCCTACACTGGCACCAGGCCAAAGCACTGAAGCGGTTGCCGTCCCCGCCCCCTCCTCTTTTGGAAATCACCCGCGCCTTCAGGCAATTACTAAATTAATCTTTGTCGGGTCATTGACTTGTTTTCTCAGTGTGCAGCCTTGAGGGGTCCCACAGTTGATTGAATGGCCCCAGCGGCAGATCCACTTATGTCACCAAACATGTGTCTACCCAGCGATCTATCCAGCTCAGGCCCATCTAGAAGACAGATGAATTTAGAGACACACTTGAGAGATGGGCAGCAGCACGCAACAGTGATTATTTTGTGATGTTGGATAAGCAGAGTGAGGCTCACATCCCAGATGAAGGGCTTCAGATTGGGCGCCTTTTAGACACGAGCACGCCTTTTAGACATCCCGGTGTATGAGAGAGAGCAAGAGGGTCAGACGGCAGCGTGTAAGAGGGTGAAGCGGGGGGGGGGCGTGTGTGTGTGGGGGCATGCAGTGTTCCTATTGCCCAGGCCCTGAACGACAGCCTTGTCTGTTTGCAAAGCATTTGCTGGTGGTGTTTAATTACTGCCACATTTAAAGCGTTGCGACAGCGAGCCCCGTGCATTCATCTTTCAGGATCAGCAGGGATGATGGATGAGGAGGCATGCTGGCGAGGGGTGCGGGGTCCCTCAGGGCTGCCGACTACGTTAACCAGGGATCAAACTGACAAAGTCCGCCGCGGGGCGGGGGCAGGGAGCCGAGTCCTGGGAGATTTATCATCTCAGGACCTTACTCCATTTCAGGGATGTCTTTCTTCTGGAGAAGCATGAACAGGGACAGCTGCCAATCTGCCCTTCACTTCCCCAGTCAGCCGCTTCTCCACCACCACCACCGAGCAATGCATTCATTCATTCACTCATTCATTCATTCATTCACCATGCACTGTGGGCGCAGAGACAAAGGTGAGAATCCTTGTTGTCTGGGAGCTCAGAGCTCAACAGGACAGGGTCCCCTGAGTTGGATGGGACCTTCCGAGTGACAGCTAGCATCTCTTGCCTGCTGCTTTATCAGCGAGCTTTCCTGACAGCTGCAAGAGGAGACAGGAGCTCTTCTTTCATCTTATTACTTTGCAGTGAAGAGTGGAGACTTGGAGAAGGCAAAGGACCTGCCTGGGGCTGCAGGATGGCCGGGACCTGTCAGGCTTTGAAGTCCACGCTGACCGCGCCGGGATCATGGCCTTTGGTCTATCACGCTAAAAACAGAAGTGAAAACAAGAGATCGACTATTTGGAATATGCAAACTCCAAATTAAACCTTTCTGCTTCTATTAGCGCAGGCGTGCCGAGGATGCGAATGCTGTTCATTTTAATAAAAGGATGAACACAGTACAGGCTCTGTGATTGACACATGCAAACATTCCGACATGACAATCAAATGTCAAGCAGACTGAAGCTCTTTCGTTTCAGTGGGGAGAAAGCCGAGCTTCCCTGGGGACGGAGTCTCTGAGAGCGCCCATGGGCAGCTCCGCCACCCCAGGACCCACGCCCCAGGCTCATGCCCCCTCGCGGGAACGAAAGCTTGCACTTGTCCTCTGTTCCCTTGTCAGAACTGATCACGGCCACAGCCGATGCCTGGCTGACGATGGCGGATGTGGATCAGGGAGACTGGAGGGAGCGCAGGGGAGGGGAGAAGGGGAGCGGCGGGACTGGGTTTGGGGGACAAGGAGGAGCATGCCAGGTCAAGGATGAGACTGGGGTGATGGGATGGAGGGGTGCAGGCATGAGTTGGGAGCTGTGGGATTCTGGGGCTCCCTCCTGCCCTGGCCTGGGGCTCTGCCTCTCTTCCCCATCTGGGCAGCCCAAGGCAGCTGAAAAACATTGGCTATGGGGTGAGCAGGAGTCAATAGTGCTGCTGCCGAGCCAGCCCCACGCTGTGAGACAGGGAGATGGGCATGGCCCTTTTAAGACTGGTCCAAGAGGCCCGGAGGAGGATTTCATACCCTAACTGCACACCCTCACCCAGTGTCCCCGCAATGTCTGTCTGCTCCTTCATGCCCCAGTGCTTCCCCGCACAGCCATTCTCTGCCTCTCAGTGCTGGAACAGCAGACCCAGGGGGCCAGGGGCCTTGTCTCTTGTTCTCTGCTGTCTCCCAGCACCAGCCCCTGCAGAGGGTTGTTCAATGAATGGAAAACATTCATGCGAGGAAGCACCAGCCCGTGGCTCTGCTAGCCTCAGATGCCTGTTCCTTGCAAGCACGGCTGGTCCTAGATTTCAGCCGCCCAAACAAGAGGCGGTGGCAGCAGCGCCCCCCTGCCCCGATAGTCTACTCTGAGACCACTGTCCACCAGGATTCTTCCTGGGGACTGTCGAGAAACCGAGGGGCAACCGACCGGCCCGGGCATGGAGCTTGGCTGTGGCAGGCAGAGAGTCCTTCCTCATACCCTCGAGCTCCCTACAGAATGGCAAGCCCAGCTCAGCCAGCTGCCCTGGGGATCCTTGGGCCCTCGAAAGAACCCTTAGGTGGTCTCCAGCCCCCACCGCACCCTAATCCATCAATACATCTCCGAATCCAGGGCTCTCTCCCAGCAAGAGAATCCTTCCTGGCTATTCCCCTCCACTTTGAGGGAGTCCAGTCCCTCAGAGCACTGTTCAAGGGCGGCCCCCACCCCAGCCCAGCCTAGCACGCAGCTACCCACACCTCACTGCGAATCCCCATCCCCATCTCACCTGATGAACTCCTACACAACCTCCGAGGCCCAGCCAGAGTGCCGCAGCCTCCAGGAGACCAGGAGGACCACAGGTATCGCACTGCACATTGATTGAAATTCTAAAGTCACCTTTTTCTACAAGTGTCGGTTTAGTGCCTGCAGCACTGCGGCCAAGGAGGTAAAGACTGTGGGAGCCGGGCGTGGTGGCGCACGCCTGTAATCCCAGTACTTGGGAGGTGGAGACCGGAGGATCCGGGTTCGCGGCCAGCCTCAGCTCTCTCTCTCTCTCTCTCTCTCTCTCTCCCCCTCCCTCCCTCTCTCTTTCTCTCTCTCTCTCTCTCTCTCTCTCTCTCTCTCTCTCTCTACTTAGTGAGGCCCTCCGCAACTTCGTGAGACCCGGTTTAAAAATAAAGTATAAAAAATAGGGCTGGGGGTGTAGTGCAGAGGTAGAACACCCCTGTGTTCAATCCCCAGTACCGCAAAAAAAAAAAAAAGACTGTGGGGTCAGGGCACAGTGGCAGCACTGGGTGGCAACCCTCCCAGTCCCTTGGTGTCCCCGCTTCCTGACGCCCCAGTGGTGCGGCTTCATGCTGAAGACCTCAGTGGAGGGGGGGGCATGGGGGCCCTGGCGGGGGGGCAGCTGCCCTGGTGCTGATAAGCTGGAGGGTGGGCTGCCCACAGCTCCCCTGCTGACTCCAGCCCCCCCCCCCAGGGCTCTGCATGGCTTAGCCCGCGCAGGCTTTCCCTTGGCAACGCACCCGGCTCCCGAGGAGGCTGGGGGTGGGGATTGCAGCACCGGCTTTTCAGCTTCTCGGGAGAACATCTGGAGGCACCAGCTCTGCGGCGGGGACTCTGCGGTGGGGGAGGCGGCTGCAATGGTGGCCATGCACCTCCAGAGGGGCCAGTGGGTGGGACTGCACACTGTCCAGTGCTGCATCTCTGCCATCTCCTGTTCTCAGGATCACAGCGGGAAGTCCAGCGAGGATGGGAGCTCCACAGGGAACTGTCCTCCCTCACTGCCAACCTGCCCCACGCCTCCACAGTTGTCCATTGTCACCCTTGACACGGGTCAGCATGTTAGAGGGCAGTCAGCCTCATGCATGGGAGCGAGCCTCTCTTAGTGCTTCCTGTCCCCTCAGGCACCCCCTTCTCAAGGTGGGGGTGCAAGGAGACTCCCGAGTTGGGAGGGACTCCCCACCCCTGTCCTTGTTAGGAAATTACCCTCATGTTCAGGGAGCTGCCTCCTTCCCTGACGCCCACCCGCCTCTCCCGTATTTGCTTTTGCTTCATTTTGTCGTGATGAGAAGTACAGAGTAGTCACGCAGCCACAAAACAAATAGCACCGTGACTTGCATTCCGCACAGTGGCTTTGCGTACAGTCTGCTGCCCCGAGCCCGTGCCTTGGTTGGAGGCCCACTGGGGCTCTGTGTCAGCTTTTCATCACTGTGACAAAATTCCAGAGAAAAACAACTTAAGGGAAGAAAGGTTTCAGAGGTGTCAGTCCACGGTGGGCTGGCTCCGTCGCCCTCGGCCTGGGGTGAGGCAGAAGGTCATGGCGGAAGGGCGTGGTGGAGAGAGCTTCTCAGCTCATGGTGGCTGGGAAGGAGAGGGAGAGAGAGCAAGAGCGAGCTGGGACAAGAAACACACTTCCAGGGCACAGCCACAGTGACTGGGCTCCTCCACCTATACCCACCTCCTCCTGTTTCCACCTCCTCCCATCCTGCCATCAGCTGCGAGCCATCAATGGACCGATCCACTGACCAAGCCCTTGTGGTCAGTCCCTCCCCAGGAGCCTCACCTCTGGATACGGCTGCACCGGGGACCATGTCTTCAGCGCAGGAGCCTCTGGGGGACACTCCAGGTCAAGCCTGGGGCAGGGGTCTCCAGGGTCAGGGTGGGCTTCCCTGGGCTGAATGTCAGTCTCCCAAACATCGCTGGGGACCCCGCCCTGCCTCTTTACAGCCCCTGAAAATAGATGAGAGCAAATGTGGCTGCCTTCGGCCAAGACTGTCCCGTGTGGACTCACGGACCTCTCCCCTGACATCCAGGCTCCCTCTGGATGCGGCGGATGGGGCCCCACAGGAGATGAGCTGAGGGAGGCAGGAGAGGTGCGTGGATCCCACCCCTCCCTGTGGGGTGCTCTCTCAGCCCCACTGAGCCCCCCTCACTTCACCTGGGGGCAGTTACAGTGCCTATTGCTGCTCTTTTTTTCTTTTTGGTATTAGGATTGACCCTAAGAGCATTCTACCTCCAAGCTACATCCCCTGTCCTTTTTTTTTTTTAATTTTGAAACAGGGTCTCACTAAGTTGCTGAGGGTCCCACTAAGTGGTGAGGACCCTGGCGATGTACCTTCCGTCCAGCCACGCAAGACAGGGACCATCTCCCTGAGTCCTCCGAGGCTGGATACAGTCTGTCTACGCGGTCCCTTCTCTCTTCTGGGGGCGGGGTCCTCATTGGTTGGCTTTGCATTTGCCGGCCTGCTAGTGAAGTTGGAAACCCTTTCATACACCTGCCCTGGCTCTGTTTCCCCCATTCCTGTGTCCCTGTGCTTCATGTTGATTTGTGGGTGCTCTTTATATATTCTAGCATGAAGCCTTCCAGTTCTGTGAATCATGTGCTCTTCCTCCCAGGCTGGTGGCCCTGCGCCTTTTCCCAGGGTCCCCCCTGCCGAGCCTGATGGACTCCTGTCCTTCCCTCCAGGGCTCTGGGGTGGTGATAACAGTAGACTATATTTTATTTGCTATTAATTTTGTTTTTTATATTTATTTATTTGTTTGTTTATTTTGGTACTGGGGATTGAACCCAGGGATGTTCTACCTCCGAGCTACACTCTCAGCCCTTTTTATTTTTTAAATTTGAAACAGGGTCTTGTTAAGTTGCTGAGACTGGTCTCGAACCTGCAATCCTCCTATCTCAGCCTCCCAAGTACTGGAATTACGCCACCACACCTGGCAGCAATTTTGATTTTTATATTTAGTTTTTAACCCGTCTAGAATTAAGAGAGTACGATGCATGCTAGAGGTTTTATTATTTTGTGTGTGTGTGTATGTATGTATGTATTTATTTTGTGGTACTGGGAATAGAACCTTTGGGTATTCTACCCCTGAGCTACACCCCCAGCATATTTATTTTTTATTTTGAAACAGAGGCTCCCTAAGTTGCTGAGGGTCTTGCTACATTGCTGAAGCTGGCCTCGAACCTGCGATCCTCCTGTCTCAGCCTCCCAAGTACTGGGATTACAGCTGTGCACCATTGCACCTGGCTTTTTTGTTTGTTTTTATTTTGTTCAGCTGTGTGAACAGCCAGCTGCCACTCTCCCCTATTGGGCGGAAACTGCGTTCAGTCATCTGTCACGCTCCATACACGAAGAGTCTGTTTCTTGGCCCTTTGCTGTCCCTTCACTGATATGACAGATAAAACTATTCCGGTTCCATGAAGCATTTTCCTCTAACGTTGGACATCCACAGGCCAAGATTCTTTTATCTTCCTGTCAGTCTTTTCCCAAGTTCTTTTCTGGATGATCCTTATAATCAACTTGTGAGGTTGGGAATCCTTTGGGGATTTTAATTAAGATTGGATTGAAGTCTAAATTAACTGGAAGGAATTTATCCCCTGAGCGGCAAAGCCAAGAGGCAGAGGTCAGACCAGCTCACCTGGGTTCCGGTGCTAGCTCTGCGGCTCCCCAGCTATTAGATCTTGGACAAGTGGCTTGAATTCTCTGTGCCTCGACTTCCTTACCTGTGAAATAGGGTAATAGTATATTGATACTTCCTATAGGTTGGTGTAGAAAATAAATGAGCTAAAGATACATAAGGTGCATATTAAATCAGACAGCATCTCTTTTAAGAGAAATCACTATTGTACTTACTATCAGGAAGGGAAGAAAATGCAGCCAGGCGAGCCCTTGGTTGCAGGATGCATCAGCTTCAAGAGGTTCTATGAGAAATAGATCTTTTCTATCAAAGGAATGGCTTACCTTGGGCACCATGTTGTAAAGCTGCCATTTGTGTAACTGTATTTGTGTACCTGTGCTTGTATTTTTGTAGACAGCATTTCCTAAAAATTGTGAGTGCCAACGCCTCCCCCGGCGTCCCCTTCAGCCAATGGCGTAAAGATTGTGAGTCTCTGCTCCCACCAATAGGAGCACAGCACAGAAGCCCGCACTAAAGATAAAACACCCAGTAACTTTCTCCATGTTGTTCTTGTATGCCAGACCTTCCTGGTAATAGGAGCCCTTTTTGCAAAAAGTAAAATTCGCCTTGCCGAGCTGCTTTCAACTATGTGTCTTTTTTTAACGACGCCATAAAAATTTACACCATAAAAATTTACTTCTAACAGTTCGGATGTGCGAGATGTGTGCATTAGAGTCAATAGATAGGTTTTCACCTTTACAATGCTACAACGTCTTCCTGCAAGCGAGGTTCTTGTATTTTTATTTAGGTTTATTTTTTTATCCTTCAGTAAAACTTTATAGTATTCTTCATATAAGTTCCTTAGAGTCTTTGCGTTAGTCAAGGTTCTCTAGAGTAATAGAACTCACAGGATATATATCCTGATTTATCAAATCAGATCATACTCCAAAGTGCTATAGCCTCCAACGGCGGCAGGCTCGCGGAGAGCTGGGGGAACCAGCAGCTGGTCCAAGAGCTGGAGTCTCACGACAGGAGCGACCAGTGATGGACTCCAGTCCAAGATGGAAAGGCCAGGAAAGTCCCTGGAGAAACACCGATAAAAGTCCAACTCCAAGAGCAGAGGAACTAAAGTCCAATGTCCCAGGCAGAGCGGATGCACTTTCCTCAGGAACAACCATACGCCCTTCACGTAGCTTCCTGCTTCTTCCTATCCAGGTCCCCCACCTATCAGAACACATTTAGGGTGGGACTTCCCCTTCAATCTCCCATTCCACATGCCAATCATTTCATCAACACATCCAAAGTCACATAATCTTAGGTGTTTCCTAACCCAGGCAAGTTGACAATCCAGATGAACCATCACAGTCTTCAATAGTTTTTAGGAAGGTGAAGGAGTCCTAAGACCAAAAAGAGTGAGAACCAGGGCTCAGTATTAGCAGAAAGACAAGGAAGCCTTCAGCTCGTCTTAGTAGATGGTGAAGCTGCTACTCAACATTAGCACCTACCCGTGATTTAAAAGATTTGGAGAAGCTGGATGTGGTAGCGCATGCCTGTAATCCCAGTACTCGGGAGGCTGAGACAGAAGGATCACAGGTTCAAGACCAGACTCTGCAACTTAGTGAGACTCTCATCAACCTAGCTAGACCCTGTTTCAAAATTTAAAAAAATGAAAAATGGCTGAGGATGTAGCTCAGAGGTAGAATGTCCCTGTGTTCAATCCCTTGTATCAATTAATCAATAAATAGATAAGAATTGGAGAGTCTCACCAGGCCTTTACAGGGTACCTTACAGCGACGAGTGTTTGCCGCACACAGGCAAATACTGGACATGCTGGCGCGAGCAAGTGGAGCCGTGCTTCCTGTATTAGAGTCAGTTCAGCTGTGACAGAAGTAAAAACAAAAGACACAAACACAGAAGCAGAAGAGGCACACACAGACGGCTCACCGACGCGCAGAAATTCCACTTGGCCAATTTGAATGAACCCAGTGAAGATGATTAGACAGTTACAAGTTTAGCAAACTGGCCAGATAAAAGAAAAATGTTTCTTTTTAAAATCAACATTTTTGTATCCATTACCATAACCCGATTATACATGTGATGAGAAATTGATTCTATTTGAGAAGTACAAAGGGAGCTTAATTGAATCTGTGGTATGTACCTTTTTAATAAAGCAAATATTGCATGATAGACACATGCAAGGTCTGGTTGGTGAACAAGTGAATGATATTTGTACTATCATTCTCTTTATTTTTCTTATGTTTGAAATATTTTATAAAACAAAGAAGGCAACATCCCATTCCTGACAGCCTCGAGTTACTTAGCTTTAACACTGTGTTTTACTAGTTCTTTGTCTTTTCCTCATTCCTCTGTCCCTTGTCATTGTCTTTGTTGGATTAGGTTTTCGTTTCGCTAGAATAAACCCTTGAGTAGTTCTTTCAGAAAGGAGGGTGGTACAAAATGTCTGAGCCCTCTCGTGTTTGAATGTTTTTATTTTACACTCAAACTGGAATACTAGGTTTGGAGTGGAAGATTCTGTAGTGTCTCTCAGAACTTGGAAGCAGACCTCTGTGGTCTCTGCCACTGGAGTTGCCAGGAGGCTAATGTGGGTCTAGCTCATCCCCTACCAGGACCTCTCCTATCTGGCACTCATGCTTCCTCTAATTTCAGCTTGGGATCTCACAAGCTCGCTCTCTCCTTCCGTCTTGCTCTCTCTCTCTCTCTCTCTCTCTCTGGACATCAAAGTCCTCACTCTGTGTTTGGCTAACTGGGAGTGGGCCGCACTGTCTTGCCGGCTGCTCTCACTTGCTTCACACGGCAACTGGAGGGCTCCTAGGCTGTGAATGCTACACTGTTCTGCAGCCGGGGGACATCTGGCCATTTTCCTCCTCTGTCCTTGCTGCCCCACCTTGGAAGGCCTGTCGTACGGTGTGGGGCTTCTGCAGCCACCGCCTCCTCCCCCCTTGTTCCTGTCTCTTTGCCCTTTGCACTGAGTTCCTCGGGCAGCACCTGCCTGATCTTCCAGCTCACTAATTTGCTTCTCAATGTCGCTTCTGCTTTTCAGCCCGTCTATTTTAAATTGCCATGATCTCTAATTAGTTCTTTTATATAAAAGCCCATTCTTGCTTCATGAATAAGATAACCGCTTATCTCTAAGGATAGTAATTATACTTATTTTAGAGTCCCCTGTTTATTCAATCAATGCTGTTTCCTTGGGCCTCAGGGTATCTGCTCCCTCTCAGGGCCCGGTTCTGCTCACGTGTCCGGTCCTGCCGGCGGTATGCCCGGGTTTGCCTTTGAGGTTCCCTGTTCATCTGTCTGCCACCTTGATGTCATTTCTGCACCTCTAATGAGAGACAGGGAGGAACAACCCTTCCCCTTATCTGAGATTTCACTTTCCACGGTTCAGTTACCTGAGGTCAACCGTTGTTCAATAATATTAAATGGAAGGCTCCAGAAATAAGCAATCCATATGTTGTAAGTAATTTCTATTACAGTATATTGGTGTAATTATTCTATTTTATTAGTAGTTGATGATCTCTTCTTGCACCTGATTTATATATTAAAATTTATTTATTTTTTTGCAGTACTGGGGATTGAACCCAAGGGCATTCTACCTCCAAGCTACACCCCCAGCCCTATTTTTTATTTTTTGAAACAGTCTCGCTAAGTTGCGGAGGGCCTCACTAAGTAGCTGAGGCTGGCCATGAACCCGGATCCTCCGGTCTCAGCCTCCCAAGTACTGGGATTACAAGCGTGCACCACCACGCCCGGCTTTATATATTAAAATTTATATATTAAAATTATATATAATTAAATATATTATAATTATAAATTAAAATATATTGCCTCTGTATAGGAAAAAACACAGTATGTATAGGGTCGCCTGCTGTCCTTGGTCTCAGGCGTCTGCTGAACATGCTGGCACCCTGCAGATGAGGCGTGCCATGCCTGCAGCCAGGTTTGCTGGTGGGGAGCTGCTTCCCTCAGCTTGGTAGCTGCCTGGCCCGACTCTGCGGTGGCGACCTCTCTGCTTGAGTGTGGGGTCAGGGGTTCCCTGCTGCCTGTCATGGTGGGGGAGGAGCAAACGGTCCAGCTGTGGGTCCCAATGCAACAGCCCTGACCACTGTCCACCCCACCCCTGTCCAGGACTCTCATCAATCTTTGTGCATCTCTCAGGATGTGTTTTTCTCTGATTTTGTTTCTTTGCATCTTATTGCATGAGTCATACAGAAAGAAGTCCAACCCACTGAAAAGATTTTTCACTTTCAAAAATCAATACTATGATGAAATTTGTTTCCTTAAAAACATTTTCTGCCAGGCATGGTGGCACATATCTGTAATCCCAGTACTTGGGAACCTGAGACAGGAGGATCGCAGGTTCGAGGACAGCCTCAGCAAGTAGTGAGACTCATCAACCTAGCAAGACCCTGTTTCCAAATAAGAAATAAAATCAGGCTGGGGGTGTAGCTCAAAGGTAGAATGCCTCTGGGTTCAATCCCCAGTACCACACACACACAAACAAAAACCAAAACATTTTACTGACACTGCAAGATTTGGGGGAGTATGCTATTTTACTGCAGCCCCAGAATGCCATTACATACCCCAAGGGGCGTGTTCCCCTTGGACACCCAGTGGCTCCTCTCCCAGGCCAGCATGGCGCTGGTGGGCCTCCACGCCCGCCACCAGCACCGGGACGCAGCGTCCTTCCTCTGGGATGATGCTTGTGCACCGAGATGAGAACCTGGATCCGCGTGGCATGCTGAGCCCGCCACCAGCAAGCCATCCACGCGCCGAGGGCCCCAGAGCCTTCTCCAGCCAGGCATGGAGACCTGCTCTCCCGCGGGAGGCTTCAGCCCACCTGTGTCCCCTGTGTCCCTCCAGGCGTGCTCTGCGTCTGTGCAGTTGTGACGAGGCTGGTTGAGACTCTCTTTTGAAAATACTCCCTTCTTTTCCAAGCTGCAGCAGTGCCCATGGGGACGTACGACTTCAGCCAAGGGAGCGTTCCCATGAACCTGACTAGACAGGAGATGTGCACTAGGGACTTCGCGAGACACAGTCGCCTACAGCTCCTGGAACAGACCAAAGGCCCTCGGCAGTGACCACACAGTGGCCTCGGCCGTTCCCTGTGCTGAGACTTCAGACGCTGACCCCTGCTCCTGGCCTTTGGCACGGTCACCCCACATGGTGTGGCCCTACCCTCTAGATATTGACGAAAAGTCACCTGGAGAGATGGTCTCATCGCACCCGCTCCTGCTGCCTCCTCACCTACTACGCACGTCGTTTCTGTCCTGCTGTTTAATTTGCCCTTTCCCTAATGCCTCCCGGGCCGCCTCTCTCCATAACTGGGTCAGCGTCGGGGAAATTGGATCAGGGTGGGCAGACCGAGCCTGCTTCTGACTGCGTGAATGTCAGAGGCCCTGGGGCATGGGGACCTGCTCGCTTCCAAACTCTCATCTCTGAAAGGCAGATAGCAAGCTCGGTCGGCCTTATTGGATTTGCGCTTATGTGTGTGATGCGTTCGATTGTCGCTGGAGGGAAGCTGCCTTGTCCGGTAGCTAATTGGGCCCATCAGCCAGTTTAACTCACTTACCTGTAAGACGCTATTTGTTCTGTAGGGACATTTATGTCTTTGGTTAGTGGCTCAGCATCCTCCCTGACCAAGGCCTTCAGACCTGGGGACTGGTTTCAGTTGGGCCTTCAGAAGCCTCTGACCCACAGCTCCACTCCTAGGAACTTATTCTAGAGACGCACAAAGACAGGTGGATAAGGGTGGGCACGAGGGACGGAGCTGCTCCGTCGTCACCAACAGTGTAACCGAGGAGCAGAAAACCCGCCGGTTCATCCTTAGAGGGCTGCCGAAGGAGGGGCGGCCCGTGTTTGACATTCTAGACGCATCCAAAGCAGAAACAGAAAAGCCCACAGCAGAGCAGTGTGTACGGCGGCGGTGCGAGGAGCGGCGACGGTGCCGCGGAAGTGAGGAGCGGAATGACCGCACGACCCAGCACCCCTACCTCAGGGTGGACTCCCCGCCAGCCAGCGATCTCACTGCCATGACCCCCAAAACCCGACCACCCACACGGCTTAGAGGAGGAAGGAAGGTTCATCTGCTCACAGGTCTGGAGGTTTCAGGGTTCAGTCCATAGTAGGCCTCCTGTCCCCTGTCCTTCTCCTCGTACACTATGGGTGCAGGACATGCCCACCCAGGCGCTGCTCTGTGCCATGGTCGGCACCTCCACCCCTTCTGCCTAGCCACGACAGTGCCAGGGCCCCGCATCCGTCCTCCTTTGTGATGTGGCCCTGGGGACTCAGCCATCCGCGTGCCAGGACACCCGGCATCTGTATTGTCATCTGGGGAAGAGGTGGTGGCTGTGTATGGACCCGAGGGGGCGGGATGTGACAGCAGGGCCTCACCAGTAGGTCCCCCCATGCCCCTCTCCTGGGCCTGTCCCAAGGCCCCCTGCACCCCACAGCTTCCTGCGGACTTCTGTCCCGGACGGGGCTGTGGGGTGAGTTTCGCTCCCAGCCAGCTCTCACTGAGGGAGAGGAAGGAGGTGAGGGCCTGGGGGTGTGCCCCATTCTCCCCAGGGTGCCCTTGGGACTGAACCCTGCTGGCCACAGGGGACCCACTTGGGAACCCTCTGCACAGCCTCCTCTTCCACCATCCCCATCCACACACCCCGGGGCCACCTTTCATACCACCTGCTAACACCGCAGTCCTTGCCTTAGAGGCAGCCTTTCGGGGGACCCAAAGCAGTAACTTGGGGCACAGAGCAATGAGAAGGGACTGCAGCCCCTTGACCTAGTGGGAGTGGCCGATTCCAGTCATCAATCTATGGGGGTGGCTATTGATTCCTGGAGACCTGGTGGATCTCTGAGATGACTGAGCTTGTCCACACAGGCACATTGTGGCCTCATGAAGAAGTGGCACAGCCCACAGAAGCTGGTGGGAAGGCCAGGCCCTGCTCACCCCGGGCGGCTGCCTGAGTCTGCTGAGCCAACAGCAGGTGCTGGGCATGATCCCACCTTACAGACCAGGAGAGCAAGGCGGGGCGGCGTCAGAGCTCTGTCCCTGGTGGTCCTCTGGCTAGGGTGTGGCCTGGAGCTACCACCCAGCACAGTCACTCTCCTGGCAGCCTGACCCCTCCAGAAAGCTAAAAATGCAAAAGTCAGGCAACCGCACCCCTCCCCTGGGCTGCCCAGACCCAGGAGAGAGGACCGTGTTTCTAAATCCTTGAGAAAAAACGGAGCGGGACCCCAAAGTGAGTTCTTGTAAGATTCCCCAAGGCCTGGCAGGTCTCAGCACTAATATCTCTGTAGCCACCTCCAAACCCACTTGGTAGAGGTGAGTGTGTGTGTGTGTGTGTGTGTGTGTGTGTGTGTGTGTGTGTGAGGCTGGGGAGGGCAAGCTTTGTGGGTTTGAGGTCTCCCCTGCTGTCCTTCTCGCAAACCTTTATACACAGGGGACATGCTGGGCCCAAGTCCCCACCTACCAGTGACAGATCGCAGGCCTTGCTCGTAGCCAGGCTGCTCGGGGTCATGAGGGGGGTGGCCTGGAGTGGGCAGGGGGCTCCTGGGACCTGCCATGGACTCCTGAATGGCTGAGCTGGGCTCCCATGGATCATCCTTCCCAGGCCCACAATACCAGCTCCTTTGAGTCTGCGTCCCCTTGCCCTCCAGAGCTCCCTGACACGTCCCTGTGGCCGCTGTGCCTGGTGCCCCAGCTGGGACATCTCAAGCATTGGGTTGTCCGTGCATTGATAATCTCAGGGCTGCCTGCCTCAGGTGCAGCTCATCCTCAGGGCAGAGACCCCGGGATGACCTGGGAGGACTGGCCCCTTCAGCCTTCATCCTGTAGCACCACACTCAGGACAGGTGCCACGAGCTAGCGACTCAGGGACTGTGCTTCTGAAGATGGGTGCCACCGTCGTGAGCTGGCGTGCCCGCTGCCCTCGGCTCCTGTTGCAAAGAGGTCCCGAGAGCCCAGGCCTCGGGCCTACGGCTGCCCTTAACACTGGGCAGCGGCCCGGCTGGGCCTCTCTGGCGCAGTGCCCCGACCCAGCTCTGGTTCCCCCACCCCGACTCCTCCACCCACAGCTGCAGCTGGCCTCGCGAGGCAGAGCCGACGGGGATTACAGCTCACAGGGCCGACAGCATCAGAGAGATACGGAGAAGGAAAGGGCTTATTAAAACGCTGAAATCGGTTCTAAATGAGGTCAGCCGTCAATGCGCCTTGGAGGGAAGCCAGGAGCGGAGCAGCAGCAAGCAGGGTTCTTCTAACACGGGGACGGTGACACCCTGTGCACCACCACTGCCCGCCTCCGCCCTCGGAGGGCAACTCGCGAGAGTCAGCAGGATGGGGGCTAGAGAGAAGGGCATCTCCACCTTAAGAACCAGACGTGCCCCCTCCCAGGGCACAAGAAGGAGGCGTCCGTCAGCTCAGCACTGCGTGTCCAAGAGGCACCTGGGCAGGCAGAGCCACCGCCCAGGCGGGTATGGGTGGGACCCTGAGTGCTTCTCCTTCTGGGGGTCAGCTTGCTCCTTTCCAAGATCCATTACAGCAAGGAAGGGCGCAGCAAGCAGGCCTTCGAGGCCCCGCTCCTTCCCACCCCAGCCTCCCGCTCTCCTCTGAGGTTGTTTCTGGTCTGCGCACCCTTCCTCCTGACTCCCTGGGCTGCTGAGGTCACCGCCCCCTCCAGCTAAGAGCCGCCATTTTGGAGTCCTGGAGTCGGGCACCAGTACTACCCTGGCCCTGGCGGCTGTGTGACCACCAGGCATGTTACTATCCTTCTCTGTGGCTTCATCTCCTTGTGTGTCAGACGAGGACAATGGCAGAGCCGGGCTCCGAGGCCAGCGAGGACCAAGCGAAGCCCAGGAGGCCTGGCTTCTCTTCTCCTGCTAATTACTAGGACTTGGTAATTGTTACTTCTGAAATCAGCTGAATCATTTCTGTCAAATGCGGAGGAAGGCCGGCATTCCAGCCTGGTTCTGAGCTGGAGAAAGAGAATGTCTTTTGAATCCTGTTAAAAATAAACGTGTGTGCGTGGCACTCTGCTGTTTACTAAGAGCTGCACAGACTTCCCTCCTCCGAGCTGTGAGCAACTGTTGATCCCGTATCCAGGAGAGGAATGGGGACCGGCGGTGGCCAGCTCCTTCTCGGCGCTCCAGACGGCCCAGGCCCTTGCTCCTAGCCCTGTGGGGTCGCGAGGGGCCGAGGGATCAGTTATTGTTGACATTCGACGTCCTCATCCCCAGGTGACCAGAGGCTTCTGCGAGGCCCCCAGGCCAGCTACTCAGGAGGCAAGAGCAGGGCTCAGGCCAGACTCAGCCAGGGAGGAGCACCGGCGGCCTCACGGCCCTCCAGGAGGCCAGGAGGCTGCTGTGGGCCCAGCACGCTCCCGCCTGGGCTTCAAGGGCTCTGCCATGGTGCGTGCAGAGCAGCGCCTGCCTGCCGTGTATTGCGGTCTCTGTGGCTCCCACAGCGTCCCCAGGACAAGGCAGAGCTCCCTCCGACTTCACAGGCACGCACGATGACAGCCAGTCCTCCCGGGAACAGAGGCAGGGCACAGCCATACTCCCCACGCGGCCCTTGGGGGTATTTGAGGGCTTAAAGTTGGGGGCCAGGACATCAACGTGTTCCTAAGATTGGATTCTTCCTTCTCCTAAGAGAGGAGAAGCAGGAGGAAAGGGACGGAAGGAGGGAAAGAGGAGAGCTCCCAGTCCCAGTGGAGAACCCGCCAGCCCAGTCAGGAGCAGGGGCTAGGGGTGGGGGTGGGTCAGGCAGAGCTTCCGGGAGGTGACAGCACATGTTGAGCCCCTCTGCCCAAGAGGGACAGAAGTGAGCTGGGACAGCAGGGAGGCTGGCACCAGGGGCGTGTGGGCAGATCTGTGCCCTGTGATAGGTGTGGCGGGGCAGAGTGCTGGGTATCAACTGTCCTGAGAGGCTGCAAATTCAGGCCAGGTCTGCTGTAGGCAAGAGGAGGTCATGGCTTCTGGAGCTTTAGAGACAGGAGCAGAACTGTCCCCCACCCACCTTTCCTTAAAGCCTGTATCCCCAGCAGCGTGCCCCGCTGTCTCCCCATCCTCGAGCCCCGCCCTCTCCACCTGCCCCAGCCGTGCACCTGTGCTGTCTCCCCCAGCAAAGCACCCCACGCCCATCTGTCCCCCAGCAATGTACCCACTCCTTCTGGAGCAGCCATGGCGCCAGCTGGAGCCGGCGCGAGAGTGTCTAAACACAGACTATTTGGGGACTGTCTTTTATTTTTAGTTTGAAAGTGGTCCACCCTCCAATATTATAGAAACAGTGCGGCTCACTGGGCCAGGCCCCCAGCACCCAGGGGCCCGCCACTCATTGGTCACCTAGAGAAGAGACCCTCGGACATTGGTCTGCACATCCGCGGTGGGGACGGGACCAGAGAGCCTGCCAGGTGGTCAGCGGTGCCTGGAGGAGGGCGTCCACGGGCCTGTGGCTGCAGGGAGGGGCTGCTTTCCAGACAGCTCTTCAGAGATGTTCAGAAGGACGTCAGCCTGTCGGCTTCGATTCCCCGTGATGGTGTCCATGTATCATTAGTGCCAATTAGCGGGGAGGTGGAGGCTAAGTGTTTGGCCCCAGGGCACGGGCTGGTGGGAAGGCCACCAGGACAATTGAATTCCACACCAGACAAATATGATTACCCGTGCAGTCGGGCCCCACCCACACGGGGGCCAGGACATAAATGGCCAGGTGGGGCCAGCCAGCTCAGCCCAGCCATGCTGGTCCCCAGCCGCCCGTGTTGCCGGGCAAGCCTCCCCAGCCCCAACGCACGCGAGGCGGCCTCCATGTACGGCACGGCAGTGGCCATCTTCCTGGTCATCTTGGTGGCCGCGCTGCAGGGCTCGATGCCCCCAGAGAGCCCCTTTCCCTACCGCATCCCCTTGGACCCCGAGGGGACCCTGGAGCTCTCGTGGAACGTCAGCTATGTCCAGGAGGACATCCACTTCCAGCTCCTGGTGCGGGAGCTCAAGGCCGGGGTCCTGTTCGGGATGTCGGACCGCGGCGAGCTGCAGAACGCAGACCTGGTGGTGCTCTGGACCGATGGGGACAGCTCCTACTTTGCGGTAAGTCTTTCCTCCCTCCCGGCTCTCCCACCTCAACCTTGCCCAGCACACTGTCTGGCCTTCGCCCTGCGTTTTCCTCCCTGTCGCAGCAAAGGGAGTTTTCCTATTGCCTCCCAGTATTCAGGTTTACTCTGGTCTGAGCCAGGCCCGTGTCCCCAGTGTGGGCATCATGAGGCCACTGATTTGAAGACCAAGTAGGGAAGATGTGCTTTATAGAAAGCCCCTCAACAAGATCCAAGGTCCTTGACCAAACACCTGAATAATGGGGTGCAACAACCCCAAGGAGGGTAACTACATGGGGAGGATTCACATGCCACATGCAAACCCCACTGCATGAATGCAGACCCCACGCCCCCCACTTTTGTAACCAGCACAGCACACCGCCAGCATGCACATGCCAACACGAGGCAGTGGGAGCACGTGGCCTGGCGCAGCAGGCTCATGCACCAGTGCCAGGTTGTAGCACGCACACCTGTGCCTGCTGCACACATGGGCGGTGGGGACAGTGCAGGTGCCCCCCCGCCAGGCGAGGACAGGCCCACTGAGCCGAGGCCCGTGGGACCAAAGCTCACCTCTACTGTTGCCTTCATGTGGGGAAGGGGACAGTCACCCTTCAAACTCGGTGGCCTTTGGGGCCCCGACCAGGTGCAAGGGGGCGTCAGAGGTGGGAGAGCCCCCGCCCCCGGTCATAGCCCTGCCTTCCATGCAGCTGGGACAAGCCACCAGGGCCTCTGGGGATGAACCCCAGCCCTCTGCATGACCACAGCACAGGAGGGCCAAAGATTCCCTTCTCAAGTCCAGAGGAACTTTCTTGATCTGAGCTGCCAGCTCCCTCTCTGGTCTCGGAGACTCATCCCCATCCACTGGGGGGGACACTCCTGGGATCGAGCTCGCTCCATCCAACCGCCCCCCACCCGCAGTTTCACAGGTGGGCACCATGGCTGGGCAGCTGGGGCCATTGCTCAGGGCTGCCGGGCAGGATGGGGCAGAGGTGGGCTGCACAGAGGCTCGGGGGTCACTGCCGGCTCTGAGCCCTCGAGAGGAGCAGGCCCACTGCGTACAGCTTGGACCCTTGTCCTGGACCTGGGAGTCCTTTCCTGGTGGGGTTTTCCTTTCCCCTGCTTCCCAGCTGCTGGGAAGCCAGGGTGACTACACCTTTCCTGGCACCACGAGATTAATTTGCACAACAATTCCCTATAGAAACAAGAGCCAGACTTAGGCTTCCTTCCTCCCTCAGCAATACGTTCTGCGAATGTATTCTAGATTTCCAGCTGCAACATCACCGCTCGCTTTCCACCTCGGTTTAAAATCGGTCCCTCTGCGGATCAGCAGCTTCCCTCGGAGGGCTTCGCTGTGGCACTTTCCTCTAGGGAAAATTTTGCAAAATCTTTCACAAGTTTCTTTGCTTCTCGAACAAAGAAAATATGTGATAGCCCTGAATGTGGACTTAAAAAGAAATGATCCCCCAAATCCTTATAGCAGAGGGTCTGTGGCAATCCTGAGCCCAGAGAGAGGCCTGCTTGCTGGGGAAGGTTCTCACAGATGTCTGCTGTCCCCTGAGCTGGCCCAGGGCCGTCTGCGTCCCTGAGCCTTGGAGCCTGGGGCAGGGAGAGCAGTGGAGGATGGAAGTGGGGGCCAGTGATCCAGGCGCTAGGAACCGTCCTGAGAAAATGCAGTCACTTTCCTCCCTGGGCCTCAGTTTACCCTCTCCAGGCAAGGTTGGGGCCAGGGTGAGATGAGAGATGTCTATCGTGCAGTATTTAAGGCAGCGCTTGCTTTCAGGGTTATAGAAGTGCTGCACCCCAGTTTCTCTCTTGCCCTGTCCCTCCTTTCCACACCCCTGTCCTCCTGGAGGAACGAGAGCAGTATTGGTCCAAGGTGCATTCTGATGCTGTCAAAAGCCCCAGGCTCCTCCTTAGCAATACGCGTTCCTGGATCTCACCCCAAGGCCTGGAACCTGTGTGGCCAACAGCTCTGTGAGTCTCGGACATTCTACCTGGCTGGCGTCTGACATCCTGGTTCAAGGTTCACAGTGCAGAGGAAGTGAGTGGGATCAGGGCTCAGCTCTACTCCCTCCAGGCAGAAACGGCAAAGAACATGGAAGAGGGGACTAGGGGTGCAGCTCAATGGCAGAGCGCTTGCCTGGTGTGCATGAGGCCCTGGGTTCGATCCGTAGCATCACAAAGAAAGAAAGTGGGGAGAACACCCCCAGGGAGTGAGGCCAGGGCTCCCCAGATCAGCTGGGTTGTGTCCCATGGAGCTGTGCTGTAGGCATGGACATTGGGCTTTGCCAAGGGATGCGCTCTGCCCTTTGCCAGCTGCGCTCTGCCCCAAAGAATGGAATCCGATCGGCTCCTTCCTGCACAGACCAAGATCCTGTCTCCGCAGGACGCCTGGAGTGACCAGCAGGGGCAGATCCACCTGGACACCCAGCAGGACTACCAGCTGCTGCGGGCACAGGGGACCCCGGAAGGCCTGTACCTGCTCTTCAAAAGGCCCTTTGGCACCTGTGACCCCAAGGATTACCTCATTGAGGTAGGGGGGCCCAGCCCAGGAGAGCGTGTGTTACCTGCACCACCCCTGTACCGTACTGCATCAGGTGCAGCCTCTCCCTCTTGGGAAGTCTGGGTCTGGGCTGTGGTGCACAGAGAGAAAGCCAGTAGGTGGCCACGGGCAGCTGGGCAGGTCCAGCAGTGCGGGAGGGTCCGGCTCTGCTAGCAGCCCCAGATGCTCCGAGAAGTAGCTGTCTGTGGATACAGAGCTGACATGCTTGCTAGACACAGGCTCCACCACAAACCTCCTCCAGCTGCGACCAGGTCCTGTGCCTGGAGTTTCTCTCCTGGTCTCCCTGTCTTCAGGTGGAATTCTGGGAAAAGCCCAGGAGACTCAGTTTCCCCGCCCCACCCCGCCCTATTGCCCGCTGCTGGGAGACCCAGGCAGGTCCCCTTCTCAGGAGCTCAGTGTGCCTGAGTGTGAAACAGGGAGGGGAACTGTGACCCTGGACACACACAACCTGAACACTCTAAGACGTCACAGTCACAAAACTCATCTGCAGTGCTGGAGGCGCCTTATGCCGCCCCGGTTTGGTAAAGACAGTACACCTCGCCCGTGGAGGGGAACCCCTTTTAATTGCCTAGTGCACTTTGATGTCCTGCATCTTCTGTGACCCTTCAGGGTGGCAGTGGGATGGGCTGCAGCTGGTGCACAGGTCTTAATTTATGCAGGTGGCTGAGGGACAATGTCGGAGGGGTTAGTGACGTTGAAAAAGTTGTCACTCGCTGTCCCCGGGGAAGGGTGCCCACCACACCACGCAGGGCCTTGTCACAAGGCAGGATGGGGAGCGAGGAGAGAGCCTGGGCCCGCGGCCTGGGGAGCAGCAGGGTCTGCACGGTTCTGGCAGGCTCTGGGCGACAGGTCGGTGTCGAGGTGCCAGGTCCCTGGCCCTGGGGTGATTTAGGTGAGGGGAAACACTGGCTAGAGGGAGGGGTGGATGTTAGGCCAATGTAGATAGCACACATTTGGAAAGACATGCACTTGAGGCCTGGAGTGTGTTCGATGAAGGAGGTGGGTGGCAATGTGGTTGGCGCTGGGCCGGAGGGCTGGGCATATGATGTTCAAGACCCATGAAGGCTGGGTGGCAGGAAAGACATTAACAGCTTGGGCCATTTGTCCCTGTGATTAATGAATGGGTGCCGAACAAGGAAATATAGAATTTAAGGAAACAGAACTGCTGGTGGTTTGCCAGGTAGGGAAACTGAGGCCAGGAAGGGGCGGATTTGCCCAAGGGTTCATTCATGCTGGTGGGGGGGGAGCTGGGGCCTTCCAGCAGGTCATCCGAGTCCCCACACTCCTGGCTGGCAGAGAATCCTCCAGAAGACTGGCACAGAGCAGGACAATGTCTGCGTGTGCTCAGCCCAGAACCTCCTCTGCCTGAACCCTCAGACACTCTCTGCAGGGAGCAGCTCCCGGAGACCCACAAACTCAGCACACCTGGCTGCCTGCCACAGATACCCAGAAAATGAGAGACGGCATTGCCAGCACCGTGGCCCACACCCAGGCCCAGTTTCCATCCCTGACAGCGTGTGAGAAAGCCAGCCCTCACCCCTGCTCCTTGAGTCTGTCCACGAGCTCCAGCACAGCACTGCCCGGGGACTGTTCCGTGTCCTCACTGCCCAGCACCGGTGTGGCCGGCAGCGACTGGACTACACAGCACAGCTCCACAAATTCAGCGTCACCGTCAAGAAGCCCCATCTTGGTTTCTTGGCTGGGCTGATCTGAGCAGAGGAAATGATGCACCCCTGTCCCCGATGACTTGGGGTTGGAGGCGGGAGCAGGCGTCCCAGCCACCCCAGCTCCCCGTGGAGCCGGGAGTCACTGGCTAGAGGGAGGGGTGGATGCTGGGCCAATGTAGATAGCACGCATTTGGAAAGACCTGCACTTGAGGCCTGGTGCAGAAAAGAGGTTCGGGGGTTTAATCCCAGCTGGGGCCATACAGAGCCTCAGAGGTCCCTTCACTTGCAAAGCCAAGAGTGGCAGGCGCGGGTGGGCAGGGACATGCAGCCCGCTCTGGGGGCTCTGAGCAGGCAACTGACGAGGCTCTGTCTGGGCTGTAGGACGGCACCGTCCACTTGGTATACGGGATCCTGGAGGAGCCGTTCCGGTCCCTAGAGGCCATCAACACCTCGGGCCTGCAGACAGGGCTGCAGCGGGTACAGCTTCTGAAGCCCGAGGTCCCCATCCCAGCAGTGCCCTCGGACACACTCACCATGGAGATCCGCTCCCCCAACATCCTGATCCCCGGCCAGGAGACCACGTACTGGTGCTACATCACCGAGCTGCCCCCGGGCTTCTCCCGGCACCACATCGTCATGGTACGTGGTCTGCCACCTGGGGCCCCTGCTGTCCCTGGCCCTGGGGAGATGTCCGTGGTCTTGCTGAACCTGGTGCATGGGCCTGACCTCCTGCAGCAAAGCGAATAATCGCCGGTCCCCTGTCACCCTGCCCATCCCCAAGGCCTCTGAGTTCCTGGCCTCCTCTCCTGGATCAAAGCAACCAAGGTCTTGATTTCTGCATCTGCTTTTGGGACAGAGACTGCTGTCCATCTGTCTGTCTATGTGTCAGGCCACCTCCCCCTCATTAAAAAGCAGCTCAACCCAGAACTCAGTTGCTCTATAAAAAAGACATCAGAGTAATGGCAAAAGCTACCGAGCCTGGACTATGTGCCTGTTTGGAAGGGTGCCTAGGGACTTCACCACAGTAGCACCCGGCACTGGGTATTGTCCATTTACAGTGGAGGAAGTGCAGCCCAGAGAGGTCATGCCAGTACCCTCAAGCCACACAGCAGGGAGTGGCCTGGCCATGTAGCTGTGCCTGGGATCCAGGCTCTGTCCTGGAAACCTTCCAGAGTCCCAACAGAGCTGCAGGGGCCTGGTGTCCTTGCCCGGCAGTTGCCCTATACACACAAGGACAGCTGTCTTCCTGTCCCCACCTTACCAGGAAGTGGTCCATATAGGTCTCCATTTTCTTCATGAGCATCTTCCAGACTGCCTGGCTCTGGATCGGCAGTTCCACCGCCAAGCCCTGGGCCCCCCGAGTGCCCCTGGAAGGTTCCTCCTTCATCCTTCCTGGTTTACAGACGGGCAGGTGGGGCACACGGAGGACAGCTGCCACCCCTGCAGGCGGGAGAGCATGCAGGCAAGCAGGCATCGGGCTCCCTTAGCTCAGGGGCCACGTGTCTCTCTGCAGTACGAGCCCATTGTCACCGAGGGCAACGAGGCCCTGGTGCACCACATGGAGGTCTTCCAGTGTGCCGCCGAGTTTGAGAGCTTCCCCCACTTCAGCGGGCCCTGCGACTCCAAGATGAAGCCAGACCGTCTCAACTACTGCCGACACGTCCTGGCCGCCTGGGCGCTGGGCGCCAAGGTGTGTGTCCATGCTGCCTGGAGCAGCGCCCCCGACCTCCGCCAGTGTCCTTGGGCCCCAACTCCCCACACCTGTCTCCACGGTGCCACTACCAGGAAGGCCCCAAGAAGGGGGCTGCTCAGGGCGCCCATGAGGCCACCAGGAAGGGCACGTGCCCGGATAGCCCCCACTGCCTCCAAAGCCTGAATCCCACCCCTCTTTGGGGCCAGGGAGGCTTCCTCTGGTCTTTGCTGCTTTTCTACGGAAATGCATGCACCCCGGGAATGGATGCGCTTCCTGGGTACTGACTTCACCAGGGCTGGCTGGAGGCAGGGCGAGTTGTCATGGCCTCCTTGGTGCCTCTCCCCAGCAGAGGAGGGTGAGGGTGGGCTGGGGGGAAGGCTGAGCTGGGGCACAGCTCCCCACCCCCCTCCTGACCCCATGTGGGATGGCTTCAGGAGAGAGTCACTCAAAGCCGGCCGCCCCACCAGTGCCACCAGCATCACAGACCCCAACAGGCTGGCGGGTGTGACCTGACCCCATCTGGGGCCTGCTCCTGACACCCCAATCCACCTGACGCCTCTTCCCCGCAGGCATTCTACTACCCAGAGGAAGCTGGCCTTGCTTTTGGAGGCGCCGGGTCCTCCAGGTATCTCCGCCTTGAGGTTCACTACCACAACCCGCTGAAGATCCAAGGTAGGGTGCTGACTGTCTCTATCCTCCCAGGAGCCCTGGGGCTCGCTGGCCACATCCAAACAGCACTGCGTGTGCTCAGCTGGTGCCCACCCCAAAGCCTGAGCCTCCCTGTTGCGTGGCCTGTCGCAGCATGAGGCCCTGGTTCACTGTCCATTGTCCTGGACTGCAGCAGGCTCCCAGGAGCAGGCCCAGAGGGGCGCTCACCACTCAGCCCCAAGGCCAGCAGCTCCATGCCCTGCTTCCTTGCCCCGCCTTCTGCCACCCAGGGCAACTGTCCCAGGTACCGCCCACCTGGACAGGCCAGGGAGGGGCTTTTGCATTCCCATTGGGCAGAAGAGGAAACTAAGGCCCAGAGGTGAGGGGACTTCACCAGGCCGCGATGGGCTTTGACCTTGATCACGTGGCCTTGCTGTGGCCGAGCCTGCCCTTGAACCTGGCGAGGCCGGCTGGTTCCATGGCCGCTGTAGTGCAGCTCCTGATGACAAGTCACCTGCACGTTGATGTGGGGTCAGTCTGAGTCAACCCAGCCCCTCCCCTCACTTTACAGCACCCACTGGAGCAGGTTTTGGGGTGTGCTACCCAAGCGTTCAAGGACAGTGGAAAGGGGCAGGAGAGGTCCTGGCTGCCCACAAGGGGGTTTCCCAGAAGCCTAACTTCAGTGAAGCTGCTCAGACCATTAGCTGCTCCTTACCCCCGACCACCCCTCCATGTCGGGGGTCCCGCTGGCACCCACAGACAGTGGCTCTGGCTTCCCCAGAGCAGGCTGGGCCAAGACAGGGCACCTGGCGATAGCAGGGTGACAAGCCATTCCAGAGCCACTGGTGGTCCCTCCAGAACCCTCTGGGTGCCCCTTCTGATGGCCTGAGCATCGGGAAGGACTGCCCCCAGGGCTGTCCTCAGGGGAAGGGCAGGGTCTTGGCCCCATTGTTGCAGCAGAAGAGACGGGCACATTGAATGTGAGCATGCGTGCGTGTACCGAGGACAGCAAACTGGTTTTACTCAGAGGCTCTGCCCATTGCGTGGGCAGTGCGGGGAGAGTGCCAGGTGGGAATTCTGCCCTGGCCCAGCAGGGCCATGCTGAAATTGATTAGCAATGTCTGCCCTGGGCACTGGAGGGGCAGCGTTAGTTTGGTGCTGTTGAGCTTATTAGCATCTTAACACTTAGTGAAGATGAATCCTCATGGCCCCCGAGAGGTAGACAAGATGGTGCTCTTGTCCCGAATTTACGGGTCAGAACTTAGATGCAGAGGGGGGAGGGCTTGCCCGTGGTCATCCCGCCAGGAAGTTTTGGAGCTGAATCAAGTTCTTTCCCCAGCGCCTGCCCTGGACCTGTGTTCAGACAGCAGCCCACGTTGTCCAAATTAGCTCGGAAGTGCCTGGGGCAAGAACCGTTCCTATCTGCCTCCTTCCTGTTTTCCTGTGTGGTCCACACCGAAGAGATGCAGATAAAGTGTCTTAATTCAATTAGCATTCGTTGCGGACCCGATGGACATGAGAGGTTGTTTCAGACTCAGGGGAACCTCAGGATGCTCGAGACACATTCGTGCCTTCAGCAGCTTCTTGAGGAGATAAGACCCGGCATGCATGCACACAGGAGGGAGGCACAGGCACGGAGGAGGATGCATAAAAGAATGAGAGTCCACGTGGTGTGGGTGGCACTGTGGTGGCATTTAACATGGGCCTTGAATTATTGGGAGAATTTCCATAGGGAAGCCGCCAGGTCCCTCATTCCAGAGAGAGGGCATGGTCTGAGCATGGACAGGGTGATTGCAGAGCAGAGATCAGGTTCTGGGAACCAAGGTGGTCCAGGCTAGCTGCAGGGTAGGGGTGGCAAGGGGAGCTAAGGGCAGAGAGTGGAGGGCTGCTGGATCGCCCTGTGCCTGAAGGTGGAACAGCAGAGCCGAGCTCTAAGACGGGACTGCCAGTTGATGTCATATCAGAAGCTAAAAATATTTCCTTCTGTCTACTGTCCTGGCATCTTCCACCGCATGTAGTCTCTCTTTCTTTTCAAATGATACTTATTTTCATTTGCGCAAGTGAGAAGCAGAAATAGCAGGTAGATAAGAGCCACTGTGAGGCTGGGGAACGTTCATGCTCCCGCCGCGCCCAGCTGGGTGTGGGCGCCGGGCTGGGCTCACCCAAAGCTGCCAGGGACTTTCTTCCTGGCTGTGTAAATGATACTTTCTGCCGCCGCGGGGATTATCTCCAGCGGGCAGGGAGAAGGGCGCAAGGCGGCTCGGGTCTTTGCATGATTCCGGATTTATTGCTCATTTAAAGCCGGAAAGCAAATGGATTTTCGAAAACTCCCTGAGCAACAGGGAAGTCTGTCTCTTCCTGATTATCTGGTTGTATTTATGGATCCTTTGCCAAATGTAAGGATGCTCCTGTCGCTTCACAAATCTTGAGAGGGACTGCTCTTTCTATAAATATCAAAATCCCACAATTATCTCATTATTTAATCCCCATCTGAATTTTAACCAATTGCTTCTCACTTTTTATTATTATCCTCTGATGTAACCAACCCAGAGATACAGGAGCTGTCTGGGGGGTGGGAGAAAGACAAGGCAAGAGGAAGTGTCCCCAGCTTTACCCAAGAGCCAGCGGGCAGGGAGAGGCCGGTCCCAACCTCACATTGCGCCTGGGCAGCAGCCCTGGGCCCCAACCTCACCCTGCACCCCGCAGCACCCCCGGGCTCCAGTACCAGCTGAGCCATTTCCCAGAGCTGTGGTCTCCGGCAGGAACTCCCATTCAGGCGCCGTCCTCAGTTTCCTAGTGTGCACATGGTGACAGCAGTTCTTACCAGGGTAAAGGTTGGTGTGAACAGCTCCTGGCCCCAGGGAGGACAGCAGGACCCGCGCGCCCATCCTGGCTCGGTCCACTGGAAAGTGCATCCAGGCACCCCGTCAGACACGGGGAAGAGAAGAAAGGTGTGCAGAAGAAACACGAAGAAGAAACCACCTCTGGCCCAGGGCTGCCCGTCAGAGCTGATGCCGGCCACCAGGCTGTCTGTCCCGAGTCACTTCTGGGCCTGTTCGTCCCTCTCCCGGGACCTGAATTTCCTTGCTGTCTCTTCACAGAATTCTTAGCAGGAGACACGCCCTGTGACTCAGAGCCCCTTGCTCATGTCACCTCTGTCCCTTGCTGCCAACATCCATTCCCCACATACCTGAGGGCACCGTGCCCCTGGGCTGTGCGGCCCCTTCTGCCAGGCCAGTCTCCACTGAGCATCTGAGGGCCTGGGCCATGACTGGGGCCTTAGACCAGCGCACAGGGCCTCATTACTGAATGGCCGGCCAGCATGGCGTCTGGGGGAAGGGCTGCCTGGAGATGCATGGTTGTGTGGCTGTCCCTGTGGTCCCAGCATTCCCAACCTCTGAGCAGCTCCTGTGTCTGCGGAGGTGCCTTCTTGGGGAGTCCCCAGACTCTCCAACTGTGAGGACAGTGGGCAGATGTGGCCGAACCAGTCTGGAGACAGGTGTGGTCTCCACGATGGGTAGAAGCACCAGGTTCTCCTTTGGAAGAGACCCTCCAGTGTGAGCCCAGGCCCAAAGGAATCCATGGCACCTCTGCACCAGGTGAGGCTGGGACCACGCATGAGCCGCTGTCAGCTCAGCAGATGGACGGCCGGGGTCTGTCTAGACCCTGCAGGAAGTCATGGAAGTCGTGAGCTCCTGGCAGCTACCCACAAGCGCATGCTCACTTGCCACCTTCGATGTGGTGGGGGCTCTTCTGTGACAGGGTCAGTCCTTCTCCTCACATCCAAGCCAAACCCTCAGGCCTCGTTCTGCTGAACTCACAGAAACAGCAGTTCTTTCTTTCCACCTGGGCACCCACTGATTCTTGCATACCTGTGTCCACAGGTGTGGGAACAGAGGCGGGGCCCTGGGGATGCTTGTGGGGCGGCGACTCGCCTCCTGTCTGAGGGTGGCTGGGTGGCAGGGATGATCTGTCCACATGTGGTGTTGAAGGCCCTGCTCACCCCGTCCCCTTTCTCCCAGGCCGGCGGGACTCCTCAGGCATCCGCCTGTACTACACGGCCTCACTGCGGCGCTTCGATGCGGGCATCATGGAGCTGGGCCTGGTGTACACGCCTGTGATGGCCATCCCCCCGCAGGAGACCGACTTCGTCCTCACGGGCTACTGCACAGACAAGTGCACCCAGCTGGTGAGTGGGGCTGGCGGGCACTGTGCCCCAACACTGCCCGGTGGTGGCCGAGGGAGGGCGGCATGATAGTGTTGGTTCCCCAGCCCCAAACCGTTTGTACATCTGCACCCCTTCTCCGACATAACCGTGCCTCCTGCTAGTCCACACCCATGTGCCCATGCTTTAGCACACCGAACTTTAAAATGTGCTCTCAGCCAGGCGTGGTGGCGCACGCTTGTAATCCCAGTACTTGGGAGGCTGAGACCGGAAGATCCGAGTTCGCGGCTAGCCTCAGCTACTTAGTGAGGCCCTCCGCAACCTAGTGAGACCCTGTTTCAAAATAAAGAATAAAAAATAGGGCTGGGGGTGTAGCTCGGAGGTAGAACGCCCCTGGGTTCAATCCCCAGTACTGCAAAAAAAAAAAAATTGCTCTCATAGCCGAGTGTGGTGGCGCACACCTGTAATCCCAGTACTTGGGAGGCTGAAACAGGAAGATTGCATTCGAGGCCAACCTCAGTAACTATGTGAGACCCTGTTTCAAAACAAACTAATCATAATCATAACAAAAAGGCTGGGGGTATAGCTCAGAAGTAGAATGCCCCTGGATTCAATCCCCAGCCACACACACACACACAAAAGTATTTTACTCTCATTATGTGACACACCTGTGCAACCCCACTGGCAGATGCGGGCTCCCTCACCCGGACCCCAATCCACTGCCCGTGCCCGCCCAGGCTCTCTCCTGCACACTCCCACAGCCCTTAGAGGTCATGGAAACATACAGTTTTGTTTGCATTTTCCGAAAACATATGGAGCGGCTCACAAATTATTTGATAAATTGACAATCGGCCCTGGGACTTGCCTTTTCAGTATGAGGCTGCAGGGCAGGACCAGGGAGGCAGCGAGGTGCCCAGCGTGCCTGGGCTGGGTGAACGCAGGGTGCAGGCACAGGTCAGAACCGTCGGCGGGGCCTCAGCATCTGGAGTGACAGGCGGTGGCTCCTAAAACTTGTACCCCTGCTCTCCGGCTGCTCGCCTCATCTGGGCCCGGCCCGTGCTTAACTGTCTTCCGGGTTCTGGGCTGGGCTGACTCCTGACCTGAGAAAGAAGCTGCAGGAGAATCCCGTGTGCGGGAGCATTTTGTCCTGTAGCTATGGAAGCTCAATCCTGCTCGTGGAGGGACCAGCTTGCAAAGCGCTCTCTACAAAGCCGTCTGAGGCTTCCTCCCTGAGATTCTTAACATTTCCTCAATCACTTGGGAGAGGGCTCTCAGCGTTCAGCGTGAGTTTCCCCACCGTCACCAGAGCTGGGGGTCTTCCCACCTGCCTCTCGGCCGTCTGTCCTTCTTTCCATCCACGTTCTTGGCTCCATTGTTGTCTTTTTTGTTGTTGTTTTTTTGCGGTACTGGGGATTGAACCCAGGGGCATTCTACCTCCGAGCTACACCCCCAGCCCTATTTTTTTATTCTTTATTTTGAAACAGGGTCTCACTAAGTTGTGGAGGGCCTCACTAAGTAGCTGAGGCTGGCCGCCAACCCAGATCCTCTGGTCTCAGTCTCCTAAGTACTGGGATTACAAGTGTGTGCCACCATGCCCGTCTTGGGTTGTTGTCTTTCTCACTACTGATTTCTGGGAGTTCTTTGGCTATCAGGGATGCGACTTCCGGTCTGTTGCATGGGTTGCATTTCCTCCCAAATGTGGCACAAGGTTCCTGTTCCTCACATCATTGCAAAGGAGCAGGAAGGTATCGATAAGGACAGAGTGGGAGCAAGGCTGGAGATGCCCGAGTGAAGCTGGCCACCCAGGGTGCTCGGGTCACCCCGCGCCTGGCCTCCAGTGACCTCAACACCGCCCTCCTGTGCCGCCCGCTGTGTCAGTGAAATGGAGCAGTGTGGCAAGGGTGGCCGGGAGGTGGCCGAGTCACACAGTATGTGATGCATTCTAGGGAATTTTCTACCTAAAAAAAAAAAAAAAAAAAAAGCTACCACTAGCTTAGGGAAAGCTTCCATTCTCTGGAAAATTCCCTCAGGTCTCATGAGGAAGCAAGACCTCTGCCCCTGCAGGCTGGTCGTCCTCTGCAGGCTGGACAACGGCTTCAGTGGTCGGTGTCATGGCTGTGGGCCAGGGATGTGGTAGCCACAAGGAGAACGCCCCCTTGGGTTGCTTGGCAGCTGAAATGGGCCATGCTGCAGGGCCGAGGGCTGCCCTGGGGCCTGGCACAAGGTGGGCGCTGCAAAGCACACCCTGCTGCCACTTATATTTATCATCCATGGGACGGGACGGGAGCCCAGGGAGCGGGACCCCACTGCGCCTGCCCACGGCATGCTCGCCGTGAAGGTCGGCTGGTGGCGGACAGTGAACGCTCAGACCGAGGACTTGGACAGCCCCCCGCACCTGAACGGGGCCCTGTGGGGCTGCCTGGCGGGCTGCTGCATGACACCTAAGCCTGCTCTTAGATAACTCAGGCCCTGCCTGGATCGTGACCACCGGGGAGCAAGACTAGAGAGCCCGAGCGCTCGGAGAAGCAAAGGACCCCATCGTCCGCTCCCTGGCGGGCCAGGTCCTGATGCTCCTCCCTGCCCCCAGGCCCTGCCACCCTCGGGGATCCATATCTTTGCCTCTCAGCTCCACACACACCTGACGGGGAGGAAGGTGGTCACCGTGCTGGCCCGGGACGGCCAAGAGACAAAGATTGTGAACAGGGACAATCACTACAGTCCCCACTTCCAGGTAAGGACCAGCCAGCTGTCCCCCGGGCCTGTCCAGTCCTCTCCCTCCAATATCTTCTGAGGTACCGTCGCCCAGTCCGCCGCCTCGGTGTTTAATCTAGGGCACGGCTTCTGGTGGTGGGTCCTGGCCACAGCTGACAGTGGGTTTTGGGGACCTGGGCAGCCTGATGGCTTTGAATGATCACCTTCTTCTAATCTCATCCCCTCCTGGCTGCAGCCCACACTCAGCCAGCCCTGGGCAGGGGCAGAGCTGACACCCGAGGGTCAGAGGGGGCCCGGTTTTCGGGGGAAAGAGAACAGGTGGCCGGGTGTGGGACACACAGCTCTAATGCCTTCCTTCTTCCCCCACCCCAGGAGATCCGAATGTTGAAGAAGATGGTGTCAGTCCTTCCTGTGAGTACCTGCGCAGGGACAGGGTGGCCGGGAGTCTGGGGAGCACTCTCCCCAGAAGGAGGGAAACAGACAATGAGGGTAAAGGGAGGGTCTGCAGGGCAGGCAGAGTACTGCGGGCGGCCCGGGGCATGAGAGGGGACACCGGACAGCACAGGGGCGGCGTGTACTCCAGTCTGGTGAGCAGAACCACGATCCCCAAGAGCTTTCAGGGAGAGCTGTGGGGGTTGAGGAGGGTCCCTGGTCATGCACAAGGGAAGCCCAGGCTCCACGGGGACTCAAGCTTGACACGGTCAGTCAGCCCACACAGCCGCTGGACCAGGCCCCGAACTAACATGGCCTGTGTCCTGATGGGCTGGCGTCCCCAGACACAGAAGCTGTGGGGAACAACCCCTGGGGACGCTCAGATTCTGGACCTCGTGTGTGGGCCAGGGCCCCTGCCATTTCCTTGGTAAAGAACCTCAGTGTGTCTGGTGCGAGGCCTGGTCACAGGTGGGGTGGGCGGGGCGCATTCCCTCACCCCAGGCCAGCACGTGCTGACCTTGCGGCTGGCTGTTCCCCAGGGGGACGTGCTCATCACCTCCTGCACCTACAACACGGAAGACAGGAAGCTGGCCACAGTGGTGAGTCACCTGACCCCGCCATGCCGCCTTCCCGCTGGAGCAGGGGCCACTAGGTCATTGATTTGAGGGTCTCTAATACCTTCCCGGGGCCAAGTCCTGACTGGCTGGAGCGTAGGTTGCCAGAGGGCAGGGGTGTCCGTCTCCCTCCCTCAATCAACTTGCCATTCTCAGAGGCGGAACCCCACCCTGGCCGCAGTGCTCCCTGGGAGCTTGTTAGAAGGGCGAGATCTCGGGCTCCACACCAGCGCTGTTGAGGCAGAAGTGTGGGTGGCGACTGCAGCCTGCGCCTCTCGAGCTCCTGCTCCCGCCCGAGGCCACCGCGGTGGGCGTGCTTTGGCACCTGTGTGCCCGGTTCTGGGGCGGGTGTGGGGATGAGCCAGGAGCCCCGCGGGGTCCAGAGTCCACAGGGCCTGGAACGTTAGCTACAAGCGGCGAGCAACGTTATGGTAAAAATTAAAAAGCAGATGGAGGGGGCAGAGCCGCGCACGGAGGCCTCTCTGGAGAAGTGGCGTGGAACGGGAGTGAGGGGGTCAAGGTGGCAAAGAGGCTGTGGAGGAAGGCTCCAGCAGGGCTCCTGTGTTGAAGGCCCAGCGGAGGAAGAACATTCTAGGGATGGGAAGGCCTCCCTGGCAGGAGGGTGGCGATGGGGCAGGGGCAGGTGGATGCAGGTGACCCGCTGCTGCATAGGTGAGGGGGATCGCTCTAGCTGGACTGTGAACAGTCCAAGGAGCATCCGCTGGGAGGGGCGGTTCTCCAGACCGGGCGTGCAGGCGGCACCGGGAGAGGGTGGCAGGGAACATGGCATCAGGGTGGGTGGGTCCCGAGAGGGATACCATCGACAACCGTCCAGCCGATCTGTCACCCACCAGAACCGCCTGCCACCCTTGGAGGTCATGGCTGCCCTCAGTAATTAACCCATGAATGGTGAGGTTTGGGTGGACCAGAGCGGGGGCTGCATCCCACCCCGGAGCTCCTGAGACCGGAACTCTGGTCTATGCCACAGCACTGTTCTAGCCATCTTAAGTCAATGTGGATTCAGCCGATCCCTCTGAGCCTCGACTCTCAGTCTCATTTACTGTCATTTTAGTGGCTTTATTGAGATAAAAATCCACCCGCCACACAGTGTGCCATGAGCTAGGTATAGTGACACCAGCCTGTAATCCCAGTACTTGGGAGGCTGAGACAGGAGGATCACAGGTTCAAGACCAGCCTCAGAACTTAGTGAGACTCTCAGCAACCTAGCAAGACCCTGTTTCAAAACAAAAAGTAAAAGGGGCTGGGGGTGTAACTCGGAGGTAGAATGCCTCTGGGTTCAATCCCCAGTACCATGAAAAAAGAAAAAAGTGTATAATTCATGGCCTTTAATATATACACAGACCCATGCAACCACCACTGTAGTCAGTTCTAGAACATTCTCATCTACTAGTCTATCTGCTGTCTCTGGATTTGCCTATTCTGGACATTTCTTGCAAACAGAATAATCTAGCATGTGGCCCTTGGGGACCGATCTTTCCCTTTGCGCCATGTTCCCAAGGCTCACCCACATTGTCGCAGGCATCAGAGCGTCCTGCCTTCTAAGTATTCCATTGGAATATTAGTCAGCGCTACCCATGACCTGTACCCACAACATGGGCACAACACTGTTGTTTATTCATTCATGAGCCGGCTGAACTGTTCCTACCTCTTACTTAGTTTTCCCTCCAGACCCCAAGGCAGCGGTTCTTTTCCGTGTTCTCCCAGGGGAGAGATGAAGGCTCGGAGAGGGAAGACGTGTGCCCCAGGTCACAGCTGATAAAGGCTGCTGGGGCTTTTATCAGCTCCTGCGTACCCCTCCCCACTTCTGGGTTTGGGGGGACACGTGCACTGGGTCCATGGTCACAAACTCGGGGTGGGAGCTTTGCAGACACAGTCCTGGCCTAGAGGCCAGCTGTCTTTTGATTATCTGGAGGGAGGCTCAGTATAGAACACCAGCAGCTGGCGTGGGCACTCACTCATCCTACCACGCTCAGCCTGGTGGGACCTACAAGCGGGCCCTGCTAGGAGACACGGCGGGGCCACCAAGGAAGGCCCGGTGCCCGCCCTGATATGCCCCTGGGAGAGAGCTCCTTGTGGCATGAGCAGTGAGCTTTTGGAGGCAAGGCCCTGCAGGAGGTGGCCTGGCAGGTCCTCGGCATTGCCCCACCCTGCAGATGTAACTACCAGGGACTAGCAATGGGAGGGGCCTGCTGGGCGTCCAGTGGAAGGGAGCCCGGGCCCCCGCCCAGGACTGCTTCTGCTGGAGCCATGTTCCCTGCCCACCTGCCTCCCGGGGACCGGGTTGCTGCTGTGTTTGGAGCTGCCAGCTGGGTGAGACCACTGATGCCTCAGACCCCAGTTCTACAGGTCAAGGCCCTTGCAGTAGGCACCCCTGTAGGCTGTCTTGGGGCTCTCCTGGCTCCTGCCCCGCTGCAGCTTGGCACCAGGCCAGATCAGAGGGGAGGATGGCTCCTGCCAGGCAGATCTGAGCTTCCCAGACAACCCAGTAGTGCTGATCCAAGAGACAGCGGCCTTTGAAATGCGGCCTCCTTCCTGAGTGAGGAACACGGGGAGGGCAGAGTGGCACCGTTGGCCTCCCGTTCTCCTTTGATGGCGGAGGCAGCAGAACAACCAAGAGGAGGGGTGATCGCCCGCCCCAGGCAGCGGGCGACGGATGCTGGGAAGTGAGGACTCAGTGAACAGTCCAGTCCACAGGGGCCAGGCCGGGGGGGGGGGGCTGCCCTGCTCAGCTGACTCAGGCGCCCAGCCGGGCTTCCTTTAGTTCTTTTGTTCTGCCCTGAACTAGCAAAAGCCTTTCTTCCCTCATTTACTTCTCAACAGCCAAGTAAACCCAGAGGGGCCAAGGTGGGCCCGGGGCATGCTCTGCTCCCTCCAGCCCCTGCCCCAGCGTGTGACTTCCTCCTGGGCCCCTCTGTGATGTGATAGGACGACGGTGGGTGGCCCTGGGGGGCCCCTGCACTCTGGCTCCCTTCTGCGGACATGGCTGGTGGCTGGTGGCTCGGTGGCCGGTGGGCGTCTACCGCGTTGCAGGGGCCTCCGGTGCCATCCTGGCTGCAGACGCCCAGCCACTGTTCACAGCGGGTGGCGAGGGGGCTGCCACAGGCTTCACAGTCGCTGCAAGGCTGTCCCTCATCCTCCCTGAAGGTGGGCTCTGTTCCCATAAGATGCCACTGCAGGACCCTGTCCCACACCCTGGTTTTGCTTTCAGCCCAGTGTTATTACCACCTGTGTATTTACTGTGTACCCCACTTGTCGCTTATCTCCTGGGGGGGGGTCCTGCGAGGACAGGGCCTTGTTCCCTGCTCCCTCCTGGGGGCTTGGAGCCCTGCCCGGCACCATGCTGCCAGCGATGCATGGTGAGAGAAGCAAGCGGAAGTGGGCGAGCCGCTGGAGCGCGGCATCCAGGACGATGAGCCCCGGGGCTGACGGGGGCTCTGACTTGCAGGGCGGCTTTGGGATCCTGGAGGAGATGTGCGTCAACTACGTGCACTACTACCCACAGACACATCTGGAGCTGTGCAAGAGTGCCGTGGACAGTGGCTTCCTGCAGAAGTATTTTCACCTTGTGAACAGGTGAGTGCCCACCTGTGCTCTGACCCGAGGCCACATGGAGTCCTGGGTCCTGCTGGGAGGCGAGGCGAGCATGAGGGATCCCAGCTAAGCTCTGGGAGCAGGGGTGGCAATGAGGGCCACCAGACCACCCCGGACCCCGGCGGTACCTGTGGCAGGCATCACTAATCAATCCCCTCACTCACAACCTAGCCCTGGAGCAGAGGCGAGAGGAGCCCAGTTCCAGGACAGAGGCAGAGCCAGGACAGCCTCTTAGAAGGCCTAGTGGAGGCTGGGAGACTGGGAGGCTGGGGAAGAGGCATGAGGGCAGGGAGGCTTCACGTGTGCCTGCGGGGCTCCCACCTCGCTTCTCCCCCAGGTTCGGCAGCGAAGACGTCTGCACCTGCCCTCAGACCTCCGTTCCCCAGCAGTTCGCCTCTGTGCCCTGGAATTCCTTTAACCGCGACGTGCTCAAGGCGCTGTATGGCTTCGCCCCCATCTCCATGCACTGTAACAAGTCCTCGGCTGTCCGCTTCCAGGTACGCCCGCCAAGCTGGGTGCAGCCAGGCTGGGGTGGACGCCGGGGACTCACCCACCCTCACCAGTACCTCACCCATTTCTAATGCCCGCCGCAAGCCTGGCCACCACCCATGCCTATGTGCCCAGGTCTTCCCAGAATCCCAAGGAGGACCCCCGCATGGGGCAAGAGGGCTGCACCCCAAGGTGCTGGCAAGAAGCCCTCACAGGGGACGATGGGAGAAAACGACCAGGTAGTGACAGACAGACTGCGGGGAGACAACGACACTGCCAGGGACGCCAGGGAGGCCACCTTTCCTAGAGACAGCCTGGCAGAGGGACCAGTCTCAGCCCTGCCTGAGGGCGCCAGCAGCCTCCCCCAGAGCCTAAAACTACAGAGCTGGGGGAGGGACTGAGAACCCAACAGTCTGTAACTGCAGGCTGGTCTCTCTCCTTATCTGAGATCCACTGGGGTTCAAAGGCCCCTGATTGATCCCAGCCCCGGGGAGCCAGCTGGTCAGGCTTATGCCCTGGGAGCAGGTCCTTCCTGGAAGCATTTGGGAGCTGGATTCTTGCTAGATCGAACACCCCACCAAGGGAAGGGCCCGCTGCCCTGAGAGCAGCAGCATAGGGCGGGCAGCATAGGGCGGGCAGCTGACGAGGTTGGAACCTGGCTCTTGCTGCTGGTTTGTGGGAGAAGGGCGGCTAAGACAGAGCGGGCACTGGGCTCAATTGCTTCATTAGGGAGGGTGACCGAGGGAGGGGCCGTCAGGCAGATGGGGGAGGCCTGGCCGGCTCTGGCTCCTGACTAGGTGGCTGAGTAGCTGGGGGAGGGGTGCTTACTCCCAGGTGGGGACCCTCCAAGGAGCAACTCAGGGGAATTCAGTTTATGACAAGGTGAGTTTGAGGGCAAGAACACAAGAGGTCACTGGGGAAAGTGGCTGGGGAGGTGGTGTTCCGCCTCGTCCCCCCAGCCTCAGTTTACCTCCTGAACCCTTCCTTGCAGGGTGAGTGGGACCTGCAGCCCCTACCCAAGATAGTCTCCACACTGGAAGAGCCCACCCTGCAGTGCCCCACCAGCCGGGCTCAGGGCCCCGCCGGCCCCACCGTGGTCAGCCTCGGCCGCAGCAGAGGTTGAGTGGGGGTCTGCTCCCCAAACCCCTCCCTTGCTCTTTCCCTGTGGACTCACCCGGCTCTGTGCACCTCACTCTGTGAAGACTCCCTGGAACATCAGGACAAAGGGGTCAGCCCCAGCCCCTGCCCAAGACCACTGTGCACTCCAGCCTCCTCCCCCAGAGACCTCTGCATGGCTTCCTAGGGAAGCTTCCCTGGGCTGGGCAGACCCCAGCCTCGCCCACCCCCTGCTGACTCGGTGGGAGGGGGAGCCCTGTGGGGTCTGGATCCTGCAAGCCCCACCCTGCCTGGGCCAGACGTCTGGGCTGGGCACAGGCTCACCCACCCACCCTGTTGGTCCTCTGGTGGTAAGGCTGTGTGTGGAGCCAGCACTACTTAAAACATCTCCCGCAAAGTAGCTCCTGTTTCTCAGTGGGCGGCTTCCTACCAGCGAGGCAGGACAAGGCGCTTAGCTAGTTAGAAACTTGCCCAGGGAAATTGCTCAGTGTAAATAGATATTTTCGCCCACCTAAAGGGAAACCCTTATAACCATCTCCACCACCAAAAGATGGGATGGCGGGGGGCCGGCCGAGGATCCTGGGCGCCGGCTCCCGGGGAAAGGGAATGATTAGCACAGCAGCTTTTCCGGGTGCCGGAGCGAGGCCGGGCTCCGGAATCCAACCCACATGAAACCTGGTTCTGTGCTACTTGGCTGGCCCGACCCACAGTCGTCTCGTCTGTAAAGTGGGATAATTCCCTGCGGGCTGATTGAGAACACAGCTCACACCTGTCTCCCTGCTGGGTGGGCACACGTGGCACCCGTACCCCCAGACCTGGTTCTCCGCCTCCTCTCCGGGCCTGGCACCAAAGCAGGCACCTCCCTGTGGCAAGGGGAGGCCCGCCGCAGGCCGGTCTGGGTCGTGCCCCTCTGAGCTGCCTGGCGTTTAAGGGCGAGCTCAGCTCTTGGCTGGTTTCTGGGGGGAGTAACAGACTCCGCTGTGTTCCGCCAGGTCAGCAAAGCGCTGGCAGCGTCTGGGAGGGGGTGATGGATGCTTCGGTCCCCTCGCAGACACCAGCCGAATGAACGGCCGCCTGCCCTTCTGCAAGGCAGTCCATCACAGGAACCAACGCGCCCAGACGCTCTGGACCGTGTCGTGTAAATCACAGTGCCTGGCGGCCATAAGTCACGGGGTGAAATCACTGCAAAACGCCAGCCCCGGGCCCTTCGTCATTTTTACAGCCTGGGTGACAGGTAGAGGCGGACTCTCCCCCACGAGGCTGGGCTCGCCCTCGGACCATGCCCAGAGAAGGGTCCTGGGCAGCCCAGAGCTCCTGGAGGGTGCGAGGGACTCAGGGCCACAGAGCTGCCTGACCTTCCACCCAGAGAACCACCTGTGGCTGCCACATTCAGACAGGAAACAGAGAAGCACCTTTCCCTGGTCCCCCAGAGGACTGTGACCCAGAACTGCCCTGTCCAGAACCCCCCGCCACTCGCAGTGACACCCCAAGCCCACAGTCCCCTTACTCTTGGCCTGGCCACCCCTCCTCCAGGGGCAGCTGTGGGGTCCTCCGGCAGAGCCCGCGACTGTATCACCCCCGCCCCCTGCACCAGCAGCACCCGGCCACGCGACCAGTGCGCAGTTAGAGCTGTCTGCACACTGGTTCTGGGCCAGCCCAACAAACCTGCGAGAGCCTGCCGGGTTGTCAGTTCTTTGACAGATGAGGAAACTGAGGCTTGGAGCCCTAGAGTTAGGTGCCATGGTCCTGCAAAGTAAGCCGCGGAGCCCAGAAGCGACCCAGCCCAGGTCCGACTCCAGTGTCTAGGCTCCTACCTCTGTTTCCTCACAGTTGAAGCAGGAAGCCCAGGGCCTTGTGGGGATTATGCCCAGGGCATGGGGAGAGCCCTGTTACTGTCAGGGCGAAGGGGCCGCTGTCGCCAGTCCCTCCCACATGCTCCAAGCCAATGAGGTTCCCCTGCCTCCTCTCTCTTCTGAATTATCGGGGTGGTGGAAAGAGCCCAGGTGTGAGTCTAGCAGCCCTGGCTCCCACTCTTACCTCTGCTGGGTAACCCTGGACAAGTTGCTTTCCCTCTCTGGGCCTGGGTCTCCTTGTGGAGGCGAGGGGCCCAGGCTGCTGGGGTGATGCAGCCCTCAGCTAGGAAGTGCCAGAGTCCCAGGGTGTGCTGTGCTGACCCCAGAGCGGCGTTGAGAGGGCCCAGTGGTGAGCATGGCTGTCCCTGAACTGCGGGCTCCAGCCAGGACCAGGCGTCTGCCCGTGTGGGTCCCGGGCCGCTCCCGGGCTGTGCTGTCCAGAGCTGCCAGCCTTGTGTGGCTATTTAAACTTAATTTTAGATTAATTCAAATTAATTAAAACAGAAGCTAGGACATTTAGTGTCTTGGTCACACTCATTTCAGGGCTCAATAGCCACGCGTGGCCCACGGCTACTGCACTGGGCCATGCAGCTGGGGAGCAGTTCCAGAACCGGGACAAGCTCTGGGTGGTGCCATCCTGGGGTGTGGTTCCAGGCAGCATCAGGCCAGCCAAGCCCCAGGGGGACCAGGCCCCACGTGGGTCCTCCCGGCCCCGCAACAGGCCGGGCCACGGCTGCCTCTGGAGCTAGCTGCCTGCATGCCGCGGGGAGAGGGCTTCCACGGGGCATTTGTGCAGGACTCGCCATCCCTGCTGAGGATCATCCCTCACAATGCAGAGGTCCACTCTCCTAGCCCCATGCAAAGCGTCAGCAGCCCCCGCCCTAGTCAGGACCCCCCAAAATGCCCCCACAGCCTTTGCTTCCAGATACCCTGTGGGGAACAGGCTAGGGACAGACACTCTTGGGCTCCCCTCTGTGGGCAGCTCCCTCCGTCCCTGGCTGAGTAGGCAGAGAGCCTGAGCCCCGGGGCCCGGGCGCCCCACTCTGCTCCCTACAGCTGAGCGCACAGCTCCCGTCCTGCACGTGGGCGCCTCCAGACACACCGAGAACAGCGAGGGGTCTCCCTGGAGACGTGCGGCTCCGCTCCCTCCTGCCTCTCTGCCCCGCGCATGGCACAGTTACCTGCATTCCCTGGGTGCCCTCCCAGGGACGGTCACCTTTCTGAAAGACCCCTAGACTAGAGTCCAGGAGGCCTCTGTTCATGTTACTGAACTTCAGAGGTGTGGAGCCCCTCTAGAACCTGACTTAGTGGGGTGGAGCCCCTCTAGAACCTGACTTAGTGGGATCTAGAAGGACATTTTGCTTGTAAATGGAGGAAGCGACCACCCTCCGAGGCCTGTGGATGAACCCAGGACATCACAACTGCCCTCAGCCGCCCCGCCACCCCCTCGGCTCCTGGTCCTGGGTCTCACCCTTCCTGCCTCTTCTCCTCCATTCGGCCTAAAGTACTGGCAAAGCACCTGTGTGCACGAGGCTACTGCTGACCCTGGGTGCTGCCCGCACGTGGCTTATATTCTAGTGGGACACAGAGGAGAACAAAACAGACAGCACGAGCCGGCAGATCTGGAGCGGGAGATGGGGTGTGGGGGGCATTGTAAATAGGGCCATCAGGGGCAGCCTCACTGAGAAGGGGACCTTTTGTTAAAATCCAAAGGGGGTGAGGGGCGATGCCCATGGCACCTGAGGGAAAGCCCTCTGGCAGAGGGAACAGCCGTGCAAAGGCCCTGAGGTGTTTAAAGGGTGGCAAGGCCAGGATAGGTGTCTGGGCAGAGGGAGCTAGTGGGAGGCAGGAGAGGCCAGAGAGCCACGATGGGCCACACAGCCACCAGGGACGACGTGTGGTGACATGGAGGTAGAGATGGGATCAGGCCAGGATTAGAAGGCAGAGCCAGTGAGATTAGCTGGCAAATTCTAGAATGTGAGAGAAGGAGAGGATGAGGGACATCCTCCCGTAGCCTTCCCATAAGGACAGGCCCCGCAAAGCTAGGCTGGCAGCCTGAGGCCTGAGGTCACCTCTTGTCCTGTGCTGGACAGGCATTCACCTCTGTTTGGGACCATTGCCCTCTGTCCCCTCCCTGGTCAGACTGCACACACTCGCCAGGCGCCTGGCCCTAGAGGCGGGAGGTGGCGACATGCAGTTGCCGGGAGGCCCCCGCACATACTCGCTGCCCGGGCCGGGCATCAGAGGCTCAGCAAGCTCGCAGGGGCCAACAACTTAAGGCTCTTTGGGGGAGACTCAAGAAGAAAGTGAGAGGGGCCACATGCCAGCATTCTCCGGGGCCCCTAGGAGCCGGCTGCCGGGTGGGCTGCAGGGCCTGGCTCCTTCCCTCACCCGCAGGCGGGGCCCCCAGCTCCCACCCGGTGGGCCTCGTCCAGGTGACCCAGAGCTGGGCCACTTAGCTGCCTCCTCTCTGGCAGGCACGGGGTAGGACCCTGCTGGCTGTCCTCAGCAGGCCTTCAGGCCTCTGTGCATTACCCTGTGGGGTGGAGGTGAGATGGACCTTCAGGTCCTGGCCAGGCTGGACGTTGCTTCTGTGGGCAGCGAGACACACCACGCTGAGGCAGGGTGATGAGGTCCCATCCACCTAACCACCCTCTGCAGCCAGAGGGGATAAGATACCACCCAGGTCACACAGCACGTGACGGGCTCACAGTCTGCCACCTGTCTGGGCCTAGTGCCTCTCCTTTGCCAAACACTCTCACAGTCATGCTGGAGGGAGGCGGGCCATGCTGGCTGTGCAGAGGCATTTGGGATGCACTGAGAGGGACCTGGGCTCTCTGCTGCCAGGGCCTCAGTCTGAATGGGGAGACGGACACCTCACTCCTGCCACTAGGTCCTTCCCCATCTGACATAAGCATTCTTGCTCGGCGGGACAGGGAACTGGGCAGGTGCAGGCATCCTGGGCATGTGCTCAGTTGAGATGGGTGTTGGCAAGAGGGCTGGGTAAGAAGGGTCTGCCCACCTGACCACAGGGCAGGGCCCGCCCAGGAGCCTCTGAGCCGCAGGGACTGCTGGACAGATGCCCACACGGCTGAGTCTGAGGGTGCTGAGAGCCCTGTCCCCTCTCCACTTCCAGCCACCCTCCGCCCTCCACAGTCCAGGCGCCTTCAGCAAGTTGCCCGGAACTCCTGACAAGCAGACTCCACCACAGTGAGGGTCACGGTGCTCAGTTTTCCCAGAAAAAATCTTTAAAAAGTTGATATGAAACAGGGTATCTCTGAATTAGAGGCGAGGAAGGCGGGGTTCAGGGTCCCTGCACGCTCCAGGGGTAGGTATGTGGGTCTCTGTGGTGCACCCAGAGTGGCTCATGTGCGGCCGTGGCTCAGCCCAGACCTTCCAACTGGAAACGGCCACCTGTGCAGCAGGGACCCAGCACCCTTCGGGAGGGCGAGGCCGCTTCTCCTCCGTGGGGAGAGCACAGAACGTGGAGGAGGCATGCGAGAGCGTCCCCAGCTGCGGCTGTGAGAAATGAGTCAGGCTGCACCCTGGGTTCAGACCTCCCTTGTCCTGAGTCCTCCCCCGAGGACAGGCCAGGAGATGAGTGTGGTCACCAGTCCAGTCCAGGGGTTTCAGCCAAACCGCAGCCCAGGGGAGGTGGGCCGGGCGTCTGGACAGCTGTCCCTCCTCTCCTCTGGCCCCAGGGGACCTGCTGTGACCCAGCAGCCAGGCCCTGCAAGCGGCAGGAAGCTGCAGGTGTCCCTCAGCCTGGATCGTGTGAGCCACAGGCCCCCGCCCTGCTCTCCAGCCCCCGCCCCAGACTCCGGGGACCACACCGGCTCTTCAGAGGCCATCCGTAACCCACACAGCTTCCTGCGGCTTACATTTTATTAGGCTGACCTGCTCCAGCTCAGTGTGTGGTGTGCCCTGAGCATCCGCCCCTGCCCTCCCGATCACAGGGCCAGTAGCAACAAAATCCTCGGATCTGAGCCAGGGTACAGGGCAGATGGAGGGGACTAGGCACATGGAGGGATGTGATGGACACGCCCCAGGCAGGGCCACTCCCGACACATGGACAGGCGTGGAAGGGTTCTAAAGGGTGAGAGAAGGGGTCAGGGGCTGCCCCATCTCACAGCACAGTGCGGGGCTGAGCAAGGGCGGGTTCTTCCCAAGGTGAGCAGGAAGATAAGAGGATCTGTGCCCTAGTTGACTGCAGAGACAAAGATAACCCCGAAATGAGAATTCTGGTGGGCTCTCACCCAGCAAGCCCCTCCTCCCTGGACCATGAGCGACAGCTTGAGGGGAAACTGAGGCAGGAATTGGCGCTTCTATATGGGAAAGGGAGGGTACCAATCTGAGACATGGCACAGGCTCCCCTGTCATGGGCTTGTGACTCTCAGAAGGCTTTCTCACCTATGGAACCCTAGGTCAGGGCAGGGAGAGCTTTCTAGCTCTCCTCTTGTGACTAGTCTGAGAAGCAACCATCCTGGGGAATGACCCTGACCTCAGGGCAGTGCCAGTCCAGCACACATCTCTCTGCTGTCCGTCCTGCACCCACGGCAGGCAGTGCTAATCGATCACTGCTCCACCAAACTCAGAATAAAAAGTGAGGGTGATCTGCCTCCCTGCTCTATTCTGGGCTCACCAGTCACTACGTACCTTCTCAGAAGCTCACGAGGTTACAAAGCATGGTCCCTGAGCCCAAGACATTTGCAGGCTTGCTTTCTGGGAGGATCGGGGTGGATTAAAGACCACCCTTTGGGCAGCAACCATATGTTAGGCCATCTGTCCATGCCTGGCAGGTCAGGCCCAGGCTGAGGATGGGGAGGGTCCGTGTTCTGGCTGGTCAGGGTTCTGGGATGCAGGGGCATCGCTTGACGGTGGGGGAAGGGCAGCAGGTGTCTGGCCTCCTGAGCAGCTGCGGGCCCCTCAGTAGAATCCTCTCACCCTCTTGTTGTCGGGGTCGAAGGGGGACTTCAGGTGGACCTGGGCAGCGTAGGTGACCCCCATCCTCTCTAGGGCATAGTCCCCACTCTTCACAAAGTCCAGGGAGACCTAGGAGCAGAGGAGGGACAAGGGTTACTCCCTCCTTATTGCTTCTCGGGGGGGTCCATTTCTAGCAAACCCACCCCCAGCCAGCCTCCTACTCTGGGCCCAGCCACTGCCCCAGTGCAGGCAGGTCATGTCCCGTGTCCCAAGGTGGACATGAGCACCTAGGTCCAGCGAAGCCCGGGTCTGGTGACCAGCGGGGCCTGTCCCACAGGACCACATGCCTCCCGCCCCGGCAATTCCAGACCCCGGGGACCAGCAGGGACGGGAACACAACTGTTTCCCTGGAACTGGCAAGCACAACAGCTGCAGCAGGAGGCTGGCGGCCAGCCGGGACGGAGTCCCAAGGGGCAGGTGGACGGAACAGCTCTCTGACAGCTTGGCGTCCACGCCCTGACAGCCCACGCCCTGGCTCGGCCTTCCCAGCAAGCCCTGGGAGCCGGTCAGCCTGGAGCAGGTGCTCCTCGGGTGGGACAGAGCGCACTCAGCCTGGCACAGCTGTGCGATGAGACAGTCTTGGTGCGCCGGGGGTGGGGGGCAGCAGGGAGGGCGTCTGGGGCTCTGCTCTGGGAGGGAGGCAGCTCAGGACTGGATGAAAAGAAAAACAAACACGCTTATGCGGTTGAGCTCTAGGAGTGGTGGAGCCTGAGGACCTGGGCTGCTCTTCTGAGCTGTATGCTGCACCCAGGGGCCGCGGGCAGGGGGGCCGGGGACTGGGCCTCAGAGGTCTGAAGGCCAGCATCCCCGGAGCGGATACTCAGAGCTGGCACAGTCCCTGCTAACAAACACCCTGAAGGCTCACAAACCTGCCCACCTCAGGGCCCTTCCTTTCTAGGTGCAGGATTCTCCATCTTATGAAGAAACCCTTGTTAACCCTCTGGTACGCTGGCAAATGTTAACAATGGGCGTCAAGGGGGGCGGTGCTGATCACAGTATTTGCCCATTTCTGCAGGGTCAACACCCCGATGGCCCTGGTGGTACAGGCTGGGGGAGCTGGCCTGTCATGCGCTGGTCACCCTCAGGGTCCAGGCTACTCATCTGGACAATGTGTGACCTTTGCTTGGCTGCACTTGTCACAAACCCACCCCAGGCCCAGCAGAAAGGGTACCCTTTCCTCTGAAGGAAGAGGCAGCATGCCTCCACTCTGCCCGTCCACCTGGCACGCAGCCCTGAACTCCGCCTGCCCACCCGGCATGCAGCCCCAAACTCGCTCTGCTGGGGCTCAGGCTAAATCCCAGAGTGATAGAAGGCCCTGGACCCCCGCCGGACACCACCACCAACCACGCAGCCATGTCACAACCACTACTGCCATCCCTACCCAGGGTGGCAGTCCATCCAACGGCCCTGTGAGGAGGTCCTCATTTTGTAGATGAGAAACCAGCTCAGAGAGCGTTCTCCTCATACAAGATCACAGGGCAAGTAAAGGCCACCAACCAAAGGCTGGTGATGTCAGGCCTTTGTCCTGAGCGTCCCCATTCTACTGCAGGGTACAGTTGCCACTCCGGGGTGGCCTGCTGGAGGCCCCATGGGAGCTGCCCTGTCCCCTCCCTGTGGTTCCACCGGGTTGGGAGACTCCCTCCAGCCCGTGTCCCCCTGCCTGCAGCCTTGCAGCCTGGCCTCTCTGGATCTGTCAGGGGCTTAGGCAGACTGCTCGAGCTGGGCCAGTGCCTCTGGGCCTGACATAGGCGGCCATGCTAGGCTGGGGCAGAGGGCAGACCTACTCCTGGGGATGCCCATGTGCAGACAGCTGTGAGCCTGCACGCTGGCGTCCCTATGCCTGTGACCAGGGCCGGGCTCGTGTGGTGGACACGGGGTCAGCTGGGGGCAGGAAGAGCCTGGGTAAAGAGGGAGACAGGGCCAGGGAACAGAGCTCACCGGTCCACCGCTGGGGTCACGGATGTAGCCATAGGCGATGGTCCTGTCCACGCTGAACCCGAAGTCGGCCCTCCGGACGTGGCCCACCACCTGGCCGTCCCTCCAGATGGCCTCCAGGCCAAACATGGGTACTTTTCTGGAAGAAGCAAGAAAGACCTGGGACCCTGGAGCCCAAGGTGGAGACATGTCTGCTGTGACCTGGGGGGGGAATGGGAAGCTAGACTGGCCCCACCAGAGCCCAGGCCCGCGAGCTCTGCTGTGCTTGCCCCGCTGGCCCCGCTGGCCCTGCAGCCCAGTGCTGGCATGGTGTACATCAGCGCACAGGCTAGAAGTAAATGGATGAATGAGCAGCAGACACCAGACCTCGCAGTGACTTTGGTGTTGACAGAAGCAAGCCCCGATCTAGACCCTCCTTCATTTCATTTCCGTGTCGTCTCAATGTCGGCCTGTTAGGCTTGTCCTACTGTGTCTGGGTCACCTTCTCCCACGGTACAATGCATACTTCACTGAAAGGACTTTTCTCCAGTGCATGTACGGTAGAGATGCTCACTGTAATTTTTTTTTTTGAAAATTCAAACTAGGACATGGGAAAAAGTAAGCTAAAATCCCAGACATGCCGGCACCCGGGTAGCTGGTAACATTTGGTGCCATCTGCTCGCTGCTCTCCCGGCTTGGTTATCGTGAGGCCTACGCAGAGTGAGAAGGGCCAGGGCAGGCGCGGCGCCTGGGTCTGCCGCCGGGAGCCGCACCACCTGGACCAGGGTGGGATGGAAGGAGGTCTTATGAACGACCCCCGTTACTTGCAACCACACCTCAGCCTGGGGGAGCAGGTGCTATTCCTGTCTCCCATGGGAACACATGGCCTCACAGGGGCTCCCGGGTTTGCCCAGGGCCCCGGCGCAAAGCAGCAGGCCCCATTCTCTGCCCCTGAGACCCAGAGCCACAGCATTGGGCAGAACCCCCGAGTGGAGGAGGTGTCCGCCAAGGCGGCTCCCGCAGCCAGATGTCGGGGCCGGAGCTGAGCAGCTCCCCAGGGGATGGACAAGCTGTAGCAAGGACAGACATAGACTGACGGGAACCGGGGGGGAAGCAGCAGGGAGTGACAGCCCTAGCTCTGCTCTCTGCCTCTCGTCACTCTTGACATTTTTTTTTTGACGACTCCAGAAACCCAGGAGCAGTGGCACCATTTGTGGCTGGCTGTCAGCCCCATGTCAACAGAGATGGATGCCTCACCTCCCTGGAGACGCTGCTACTCGGATTCCCGTGGGTGCCCGAGGTGGCCCGCAGCACCAGCCTGGTGTTGTAACAACGCCAACCCAAGTGGGAGCCAGGCTCCCGGGACCCAAACCCTCCCAGGAATCCATGGAGAATTTGGCCTGGCTCCCAGTGCCGGCTCGGAGCTGTCCCTGGCAGGCTGAGCGAGGCCGGATCCCCCAGCAGGCTCTCTCCCTCTACCTCTGCTAGGTGGCTGCGCCATGAGCCCCCGTCCCTGGCACCCTGCGATCCCCATGTGTAAATGGGTCAGTGGCCCCAGCCAGGTCCCTCTGGCCCATCCCAGGGCCATAGGGAGGATTAAAGTAGAGGAGGAAGGAAGTAGCTGCTTAGCCACTGGGGGATGAGCTCCAAGGCAGGGCTCACCTCCCAGGGCCCTGGACCATGGCCTGGCAGAAACTTCCTCTTCCAAAGTCGCCTTTGAGGGGTGCCTTTCCTGCTTTCCTGCAGGCCCTGCTGACCCACCCCCACCCCCGCCTGGCCTGGAGGCAACTGAGTTGACCATGACCAGCCTGGTTTGCCTCCCAGTTCTGCTCCTACCAATATGGGACTCAGCCAGATGCATGCCCCCAGGCCTCAGTTTCCCCATCGGTAGCAGGCTATCGTGTGTGTTCTGGGAGAGGATGGCCAGCCCGTGGGAAGCATCAGTACCAGGCATTCGCCTCCTCAGCTGGGACAGGTACTCACTCCGCCACGGTGAGGCACACCAGGCGCCGGCGGAGGCCCGTGGCTCGCTGCTTCTCCAGCGCCTCGCGGCCCAGGAAGGGCACAGAGGACTTGAGCTTGCAGGTGAAAGCCAAGCCCGCTTCCAGGGGGCTGTCATCGGGTCGCAAGTCTGCATGCCAATGCCGGTAGCCTGTGGGAGGGGGGCCACGGGGTCAGTGCCCAGCTGGGTGGGGACAACCCCTTTGGAAGAACACGTGGGTGCTGCCCCACCCTACCTCCCTCACCCCAAATCCCCAATCTCAGAGCTGCTTAGAGACCTGGGCATCCCGGGGGCATCCTCAACTGCAGAAGGTGCCCCTGCCTGGCTTCCTGGGGCAGACTGGCCCTGGGGGTGGGTGCTCCAGGCCCCTGTGGGCATTGAGGTGACTTGCTGAGGGGCTGGGGCACCCCCAGGGGAGCTGCTGACTCCGTAGTGTGAGCAGCAGGTCTACATGGAAGCTCTGCCACCCCTTCCTGCTTTGACTTTGCATCTCTCGGGGGGCTGGGGTGCAGCTCAGTGGTAGGTCAGGCACTCAGCATACACAGGGCTTGGGCTCCATCCTCAGTACCAAGAAAGTCAAACCTCTCTGGGAAAGCACCCCGGCCCTGCTCCCTCGTGCTGTTGTGCGCAGGTGCTAGGCTTCTCCAGGGCTCTGCACAGAGACCCAGTACACAAGCAGCCAGGGGACTTTGAGGACATAACATTGTCAGGAGAAAGAGGGACTCATGGTGTGAAAACAAGGAGCTGGGGGACCAGAGGGGTCCACAGCCTCTCTGCCTCCAGGTGGCTCGGGCCCCAGGGCCATCCTGACCCTGCACTCACCTTTCTCGATGCTCAGGGAGTCGATGGCACGGTATCCCGCGTTGATGAGGCCGTGCTTGGCACCCGCGGTCATCACAGCCCGGTACACGGGCACGCAGGACACCCTGGGGATGTGCAGCTCCCAGCCCAGCTCCCCTACGAAGGACAGCCTCATGGCCCGCACCTGGGGAAGACGAGGCCATGTCAGACACAGCCGGGTCTGGCCAGCGCGGTCCAGGCCTAGGCCACTACTTGTCAGTGACAGTAACTGCTGTCACCATCACTACCAGCTGGCCCTGGGCAGGATTGCCACCCAGAAAAACGATGAAGGTTTCCAAGGTGATCATGTGGGCTGCTCTTGACATCTTCAAGGTAAAGAAGGGGTCCCAGCTTTGGGGAGAGGGAGGCCGTGTATTCCCTGTCCCCAGGCCTTGGATCTCCTCTGTGATGATGCTGGTTTCCTTATGATCAAATGACCACATATGAGGGGGCTTAAAGCAACAGAAATGAGCCCTTTCTCAGTTTTGGAGGCTCAAACCCTAAAACGGAGGTGTGGAGGGACACTCTCAGTCTAGAGCTCCAGGGGAGGGTCCTTCCTGACTCTCCCATCTCCTGGTGGCTTAGGCATCCCTCGGCTTGTGTCCAGATCACTCCAACCCCTTGGCTCCATCTTCACCATCTCCTGTCTCTGTGTTTCCTCTTCTCTCTTGTAAGGACACTGGTCATAGGATTTAGGTCCCACCCTCATCCTGAATAATCTCTCCCAAGATCCTTGCCTTAGCTACCACTGCCTATTTCCAAATAAGGCCACATTCACAGGTTACAGGGGAAAGACACAGCCACAGCTCTGGGGGCACTATTCAGTTCACTGCACAGCCCTGGGCAAGCCTCTTGGCCTCCCTGGGCCTTGATTTCCTTGTCTTTGGAGTGGGGTCAGCAGCCCTGGCTCTCGTTTTAACAAGACCTGAGCGCATCCCTGGGGAGTTGGTGGGAAGGCACGTCGCCTGGCTGCACTTGGTGGAGAGGAGGTGGTTAAGCGCTGAGTCCATCATTGTAGAAGTTGATTATTCACCAGTGTTGTCAGCCTAGGCCAGGTACTGGGGTCTGAAGACAGATACAGCCTCTGTCCCCTGAACTCAGGTCTCAGAAGGATCAGCCTGAAGGACCACCACACTCTGGGTGGGCAAAATGTCAGGAGCCAAGGACCCTGCCTGAGCCAGCCCGGCTGCACCTGAGGGTGCAGGTGGCCTTGGAGGCTAAGGGCCAGGCGGGGGCAAGGCAGCTGGAGCGGCAGGGTCCCGGGCTCACAGGAGCAGGAGAGGGAGGCAGGTGGGTATGGCCACGAGGCCTCGTCATGGGCTGTGGACATGTGACTGTGAGAGCTACTTGCACGAGAGACCGGGGCCCAGACCCACAGAAATGACAAACTGTCGCCTGTTCCTGGGCTGAGCTCTTCATGTATGCTCTGTCCCTTCACATCCTGTGTATCGGTGGGGACCACCATAAATAATATCCACATGCTGATGCAGAAACAGAGGCACCCAGGGGCACCCCCAGCCCTGCCAGGGAGAGCCGGGGTCCTTGGGAGGGTGTGTCCACACACCTGCTTTCTGTGGAGATGACAGCCAGCATGGGGTGACTCCCCACTCAGGAGGACGCGACTTCTCCCCACATTCAACTTGGGTGTATGTCACCTACACACCCAGCAACTGGCACCCACTTCTCTGCCTTCAGGTGAGTTCAGAACCCATAGTGTCCCCAGTGCTCAGCTCGGGACCACCACAGAGCTCCCCAGAGGGGTGCAGACTCAGTGAACTGCAGAAGGACAGGGAGGCGAGGAGAAGGACGGACAGGCGGAAAGGCCTGCCCTGCACGGCACCTGACAGCACAGGGTCCGTCAGAGGGCGGAGCCACCCTGCCACTGCACCTGACACTAATCACACTGCCACCGCCGAGGGACGGCTGGATTCTAAAAGCTTCTAAAACTGCAAGAATTTGCTCCACACTGCCATTTGCCTGGGCCTCTCAAAAAACTCAAATTTGATGCAGAAAACATCCTGTCGACATTTCCCTGCCCCTCCGGTGCAAGCCGCAGGTGCCTGACAATGACCGCCTTGTCAACAGGCTCCAATTTCAGACAGCGACGGAGGGCCTTGGGGCTCAAAGCCACTCTCCTCTTGAAATAGGAGAAATCATTTTTGAAAGTGTACCCATGAGTGGCCCCTCGAGTGCAGATCCCCAATCGGACATACCTAGCTAAGTCAGAGGGCAGAGTTCATGGGTGGCACCCGTCCCTTCCCAGTTCCTGGGGCCCCTGCGCTCAGCCCATAGCAGGTGCCAAAGAGAGGTTCCTGGGCGAAGAAGAAAACTGCTGCAGCAACGAGGGAAGGCGCCCACCTTCACATGCCTCCACTTTCACAGGCTCGCTGGTTCTCCACATGTCTCGCGAGTTTCTACCCCGGCAGTGGAGGTGGGGGAGGGACTCGTGAGGAGGAGACAGGACAGAGAAGGAGGCATCAGAACATGGTCTCCCAGTCACCCGGGCTTGGGTGGGAATGGCACCTCCCAGCTGCCCACAGGGGTCCCTCACTCGGTCTCTGTGCCCTCCTCGTCTGACCAAGGGCTGAGGACAGAGCTTGTGAGTGGCAGGTTCCTAGAAAGTGCAGCGCCTGGCCTGCGGTCACCTGCCCGCGGATGCTGTTGACTCAGGAGAACTTCGAGGGGCCCGATGGAGGTGGAGCCCCTTACCAGATGAAGCCCTGGCCGTGGATGGAGTCTCGGAATTGTGGGAAGTTGGCAGGAAGGGCCTTAAACCAGGGTGTGCTTAAACTTTCCCCACCCTAAAGATTCCACGCGCACACACACACAAAACTGTTAGAACTAATAAATGAATTCAGTGGTTTCAGGATACGACGCCAACACACAAAAATCAGCTGTGTTTCACTACACACTGGCAGTGAAAATCCAAAGAAGGAAATGAAAACAATCCCATTCACAATGGCATCGAGAAGAATATAGCAGGAACAGACCTAGCCGAGGGGTGAAGGAAATGACAGACGACACACATGATTTCAAGGAAGTCATATATTCTTGGGCTAGAAGACTTTATATTGCTAAGTTGTCCATACGACCCACAGTGATGTATGGATGCGGCACCAGGCTTATCAAAATCCCACTGGCAGAAAAAGAAAAAGCCCATCCTAAAATACACATGGAGTCTGAAGGGATTCCAAATAGCAGAATCGGGTTTTAAAAAGAACAAAGTTGGAGAACTCACTCTTCCTGTCTTCAAAACATATTATTGAGGTAGGATAGGGGAAATAAAAGAAAGGAGATATAAAGGGATAACAAGTACAAGGAAAATGTAACTTAGATACGGAAGCCTGTGGAAAGTTCCCCAGTGCCCTTGCTCCTCAGCCAGGCCTGGTAGTCCCAGGGTTCTGAGGGATTTACAAGTCTTTACTAATTACCCTGAGCTCAGTTGACTGTCCTTAAAGAGGCATCTATTGATCAGAGACCACACGAAAGATCCAAAAGATGCCGGACACCATACTGGGAACCCACTCACTTGCAAAATACCTTGGACTGTTCATTCTCCAACCTGGGAATAGTTACGCGGGAGAGAGGTCTGTTGGTCAGGGGACAGAGGTCACACACAAGAGTAGTCTCCCTGGGCGCTGTTAGCAGTCCATGAATAGTCTAAACAAAAGAGACGCTACTGATAGTGAAGGCCCCCTCAGGACCTGGAAGAGCACCTAAGCCCCCTGAATCTTTTGTGACTATCCAACCGATGTCACCCTCACACACCTCCTCCTACCCACCCTGCAAGAAAGTCTCCCTGAAAAGAAGTGAACCCCAAAACTCCGAGCGTCTCTCGCTCGGGAGGAGCCCCAAGTTCTTCCTTGAATGTGTATTTCTTGCTTTCCGAAATAAATCTCTGTGTACGTCTCCGAGTGACACGTGCTGACATTCTTTTCTGTCACATAAGTCAAGGACCCCGCCGGTCCTGAGCTGCATTCCCTTCTCTCCCCCCACTGGGAACTCCTCCAGACCCTTCACGGAATCAGTCCTTCTCCCACGACCTTACTAAGCTACTGTAATCAAGACGGTGGGGTAGACGCAGCAAAATGTGTGACGCTCAGTCCACACTGCACACTGGCGCCCTCATGAGGATGTGAAGTCTCTCTGCAGTTGTTGGCCCGGGGGTCCGCCCTCCCACCCTCCTCGGCAGGCTGGGTCTGCCCAAGACCGCTCCAGCCACTGCTCAGGGGAGAGCCTTCGGCTCACCAGCCTCAGCCCTGGGGTCCCAGACCTCGAGAAGCTGGGAGCCTCAGATCAGCCCTCAAGGACGCCTGTCTGCACCCACAGACAGCAGCAGCAGGTCCACAAGGTGAGAGCTGAAGAGAAAGGACGAGTTCCAGGACTCAGCGGCACCAGGGTCAGGCGGGGTCACCCGGCCTCGTTCTCGCACTGTCCTGGCAAGTGGACCGCACTGTCCCCAGCAGCTTGAGTAGTGGCAGGGACATGCAGCCACGTCTTTCTTGGCTGATCAGGGAACCGGCTCGTGATCTCCTTCAGCTGTCGAAGGTGTCAGCAAGTCAGCACAGGTACAGCCAAGTGAGTTTTTAGGCAGCAGATACAACCCAGTTGGCAGATGCACGCGGCGTGAACGCCCCGGCGTCTCTGGCTGGCGAGCCGTGGTTTATCTCATGTGCGAGGGGCGAGCGTGCTCCACCCTGAACTAATCGAGTCCTAACAGCACCGCAGCTAGGGCTTCTCACCATCAGGAAAGAAATTCAATTTCCCTTTGACTCGAAATTAATTTTCGGAAGAAAATTGCTTTATCGCCGTGCCTGGTGCTGGCTTCCAGCCTAGTGCCTGGTGCTTTGCTGAGAGGGACCTGTGCTTGGCCGGCCGAGGGGGCCTGTGCTCAGCCAGGGAGCAGGGGGTCTATCTTCAATCAAGGGGGGCCTGCCCATGCCCATCCTCGGTGGAGGGGGCCTGCCCTCACGGAGGTGCTAGGAACACTGTGTCTGACCGAGTCTGGCCCAGCTGAGCTCTGGGAGACTCGCCGGGACAGCGCTTCCCCCTGTGAACCTCGCTGGCCTTGCATCAAGTATTTGGGGAGCAAGGACAGCTGGTCTGTTGGCGGTGGCCAAGAGGACAATGACCTCCCCCATCTGCCTCCTACCTCTAGGAATCCACAGACCTGGCACACAGCCAAGCATCCCAGAGAAGCACCACTATAAAGCGGTGCAACCCTCAGCCGGGCGCCCCCAGCCAGCTCCTTCTGTCACAAGTGGAGTCGGGGCTGCGCAGGGGTCATGACCCTCGACCCCTCAACTTGCAGACCTGGTCTGCAGCTCTTGGCTCCTGCCCTCCTCATTCCTCACGCGTCCGTCCGCGAGGCCAGGAGATTGCGCTGACTAAGCGGGCTACGCATTCCTCTCCCGCAGCTGGTTGGCTGGAATCCAATTCATCTCCTATGAACGCTTGGCCCAGCCCCACGCTCTGGCCCCAGAATCTCTGCACATCCAGGGACAGTTCGTCAACACATTTCTAAGCCAGCATGAGATATTATTGAGGAGAATATGAATTTCCCCCTAGATTCAGAGAGGATCCAGTGTCTGGACACATATACAGGGGAGGAGGGCGGGTGGTGGCCCAGAAAAGATTTCAGACACTGTCTAGACTTTGTGCCACAGATGGGGAAACTGAGGCCGAGAGAGGCATCCCGCAGAAGGCTAGGACAGGACCAGAAGCCAGGCATCCGGCTGCCAGGTCGCCGAGCCCTGGAGTAGCTTGGAGCCCCTCGGTGTCTGTGGCTGACCCGGCTCCCTCCCCGGGGCCAGGGCAGTGGCCAGCCCGGCCTCTGAGCCTGAAGGCCGGCCAGCAGCTGAACTGCCACTGTTCTTTCTGGCCAGAAAATGGGGAGGCCACTGTGCCCCAAGCCTTGAACTCCCAGGAAGGTGTGGCCTAGGCCAGCCCAAACCCCAACGGGACGCAAAGGGACAGAAGTTTGTCTTCTGCCCACACCTCCCTTGTGCCCTCGGGAGACGGGGGTGGCTGCCAGGGACAGGATTCCCAGCCAGGGGCCATCTTACACAGCCTTGGTGGCAGCTCACCTCTGACTTTCTGGTCCCCCAGCTCACAGAGCTGGGCGCACCGGCCACCAGCAAGTCCTGCCCTGGGGGCTCCACCCAACATACATGGCCGCGACCTCCCGAGAGTGCAGGGAGGCCCAGAAGGAAGAGGGACAAGGAGTCGGCGTGGCCGCACTGTGGCCAGGCATCAAGCTTCAGGGTGGAGACAGTTGGCCGCAGCACGAGGGGCCCAAGCCCTGGTGACGTGGCGTGTGTGCTCTGAGATCAGCCGGGCTCCTGAGGAGGGAGACCTAGGTGCTCCTGGGGGATGACAACAGGACCGGCTTCTGGCTGAGGCAGGGGAGAGGTCACCCCTTGGCAGCCACAGCATCTGTCTCTCTGCTTCTGCCCAGGACAAGGCCCCGCAGGAAATGGGGTGTCACAGTGGAGGAGGAGATGGGGTGGGGCCTGGGGCAGCTGCTCAGGGCCTGGCCCACCACCGACCCCACGGGAAGGCCTAGGGCAGGGCCTCTGCCACCTGGTCCTCCCGCCAGGACCCAGGCCTGCGTCCCGTGAGCCTGTCCCTGGGACTCTCGCTTCCTCATGGGCTCCTGGCCAGTGGCCGCCACTCGCTGCTGGCCTGGCCCGTGGCTGCAGATTCCTTCCTGTCCCGACCTCAGTGAGGGTGAGTCCTGGGGGCAGGGGCTGCCTCTCCATCCTGAGCCCATAAACACAGCACTGGCATCCACAGATCGCAGCCAACCAATTCCAGAGCCCGGGAGGGGCAGGGGGTATGTTCTGGTTTGGATATAGAATGCCCCCTGGCACGGCTCATGCACGGGCAACGCAGGAATGTCCAGAGGTAAAGGAATTGAATCATGAAGGTTCTGATTGCATATTTACAGTGGGTAAATCCATGGATGGATTAATACTTGGAATGGATTTATTGGGTGGTGGGGCGTGGCTGGAGGAAGCAGATCATTGGGGGTGTGGTCTTGGTGACAATACACGTCACAGGCCCCCTTCCCATCCCCTTCCAACCTGCATGAACACCAGGGCAGCATCTGTCTGTATAACCTCCCGCTGCCGCCATTCATGCTTCGGAGCCGGCCCTGTGGACCGAAATCTCTGAAACTGTGAGCCCCGCTAAGTCTTTCTTCCTCCTCCTTAGAGAAATACCTGTGCGTCAGGGATTTAGATCAGAGGTGAGAACACTCACTGACACCTGGGGGAAGGTGGGGAGGCAGCTCGGCATCGGGAGCAGACCCCTAAGTCAGAACCCAGCTGAGAGTCCAAGGTGGCGCCGTGTGCACTGACCCGGCCACTGCCGTAGACCTGCCCCGACTGGCGCTGCCGCTGGTCCCGGCCGTCTGGCCTCTATTATACAGACCCGCCCTACAGCCATTGGGACAAGGTGGCTGAATTGAGCCCAGAATCCTGCCCAGGTCCGAGCGCACCCTTCCACACCCAGTCCTCCCCTAAGCCAGCGCCCACTGGATTCTCCTACCCCACCAGAGCTGGGACAGCACTGGGCACAGGGAGGGGCACAGCCGGAACCCACCACGGAACAACCAGAAGCCTGGGTTCCTCCGCGCCTCTGATGCAGAGGGACCCTCTCTGAGGTTGCTGCCCTAGGTCAGTCATCAAAGCACTGTAAGGAGATAGTGTTCCAGCCATTCCTCATCCGGCTATTTACAAAGAGAAGAAATGGACCCGCCACGAGGATCCGAGCATAGGCACTGCTCACGACACAGATGGGGGCTCAGCCCTCCAACGCGCTCAAGGAGTGCCCAAACAGGATCGTCGGCTCACAGCATCATTAGAGAATAAACGGTGCACAAACCCCGTGCCGAGGATGGTCCCTGCTCCATTAGAACAACACACATGGCAGATGGGAGAAGACGGGAGGAGGCGCCGGCCTGACCCTGGGGTTTCCTCTGGGTGGGCTGAGGGGGCGTTTATGAACGTGTTCACAGTTCTTGCCAGATATGGTGAGTGAGCTTTATACTAGCACCGCGTAGGATCTGTGCAAGGACCTAGACCCTGTTCCAGGGCTGAGAGAGGGGGCCCAGCAAGGTCAAGTTCGTGCCCCCGGCCATCTTTCCACAGGTGCTGTGTACCGGGGCCCTGCACTCGGCCTCCGCCACACAGTTATGGTGGGAAACAGAGCGATGAGTCTTATTTTATAGTTTTTACACCACCTGTACACCAGTCCTGGAAGGGACAGTAGGGGGAAGTAGCCAGTGTGGGTGTCCCCTGCCCCGCACCCCATCATGGTCTTGGCCTGCCCGTGACCTGCGTAGTACGGCCTCTGTGTCAGCTCAGTCGAGACCTGGCCTGGCTCCTGGGCCGCAGGTGAAGCCGCAGCCAGGCCAGGCCAGGCGACCCTGGGGAAGCATGCAGCTGGAGCTGCCTGCCCCAAGCGGCCCCGCTGGAGCGGCCCTGTGGGTGGGAGTGGACGCGTTCCCACCTGGAACACCAGAGCCACAGACAGGCTGAGCCAGCGCCCAGCCTCAGAGACCCACAGCCACAAATTAGAACTCAACCCCAGACAAAGCTGGGGGCTGCATGGACCCCACGCTCCCATGGCTGGCCCAAGCTAGAGTGCTGAGGTCTGAGGGCTTCCCGGGGCTGGGATCCAGCTGTGCTGGTCTCGCAGAGCGCCCACCCTCTCTGGTCCCAGCAGGCAGCTTAGTACTGAGGAGGCAGGAAGCAAGCTAGACAGAGACGCCCTGGCCTGCTGACCCCCGGTGCAGCCTCTGGAGAGGGGAGGCAGGGCTGCCGTGGCCCCTTTATCTCGCTCCCTCTGGCAGCCTCCTCCCGGACAGTCATCACCACGTTGTTTATTTGCTAACAGAACCCAGATCTGTCCCCCAGGACCTCCAGCCACTCAGCAGGCCAGGATCGTGCTGCCCCCCCACATTCCTTAGCATTCTTCCCCCAACCCCCAAGATGAACAAGCATGGAGGAGAGGTGGGGGAGGGGCCCAGGTCCACCCTCCTCGAGGGGTGATTGACAGGAACCTATGTGCTTTATGGTGGGTACCCAGGGCATCCCCGAGGCCTCTCTCAGCTTGGCGGGGCTCCGGCCACCCAGCCAGCGTGGCTTGCACACCTGAAAACCAGCAGGAAATCAGAGAGCCAGGTTCTCACGGGAGACTCTGCCCCGGGGAACAGGTGGGCTGTCTGGACACGATTTTGAATGTCACGACTGGGGGCACTGCTGGTATCTGGTGGGCAGAGGCTGCCAAACACCAGGAGATGCCAGGACAGCCCCCAACCCAGAATATCTGTTCCCAGAAATGCCAGCAGCACTGAGGGTGGGACCCGTCCGTGGGCTTCCCACAGGGTGAGGGTGACGCGGGAGGTGCATGCGAGGTGCTGGCGCCGTGCTGTACGCGGGAGCCCTCCGGGACCGGGGCAGACGCTGTTTTTACCATGCACTGCTCACTTCAGCCTTGAGACGTCAAAGCAGAAAACCACCACGGTGCTTACTTTCCAACAAAAAACCTGAGGCCCAGAGCTGGAGCCAGGACCCTGACCCAGGGCCTCTGAGGAAGCCCCCTGCCCAGGAACCGGGGCTGATGGCGCGGACCCCGTCCAGGATCCCAGAACAGAGGGGCTTGGGTTCTCTGGCCCTGGACTTTTGGGAGCCGGTGGGCCTGGGGTGTCCTGCAAGACTGGCCCTGCTCCCACGCAGGCAGCCCCTCCCCTCCATCCTGCAGGGGACCTGCAGACCTCAGCATAGCCGTTGTATCAGCTCTGTTATTTCAAGGGAGGCTGCGAAAGTAACAGCCACCCTGACTCGGGTGGCCGGGCCCTGTGCCTTTTGGGAGGGGGACACGCAAGGTGGCCGTGCAGGCAGCGAGGCCCTCCCTAGACGCAGCCTGGGCATGTGCCAGGCGTTGGGGGGAGGACGAGGATGCTAACACCTTGACCCTTGCTGTACCTCCAGGCTCCCGAAGGCATGGCCCGTGGGCAGCGTGCCTGGTCCCCACTGCCCCTGATCACAGTTCAGGCCCAGGGAGGCAAAGGGACTCACACCCGCTCCCAGGTCCTAGCCCTGGGCTTGTCCCCTTGCCACAGCTGCCACAACCAAGCCCCAGAATTCGCGGCTGGCTGGTACCTACCAGGTGCCCAGCAGCTCTCACCAGCTTGTGGGTGGAGAAGGGGAAGGCCTCATTGTCCAGGTCCGTGTCCAGCACCTCCTGCAGGATGGCCCGGCTGAGAGCAATGACAAAGGGGTCAGTCAAAGGGCCTCACCAGGAAGACACTGGGGCTGGCAGCTAGCAGGACCCGTCCTTGTCCTTGAGGGAGGGAGGGAGGGAGCAGATGACAGAAACACAGTACTCATCAAACCCAACACGAGTACACAGCACAGTGCTATCGGGCGAGAGAGCCACCTTTCTGCCTTCAAATGCTGGGGAGCCCAGACTGGGGACCAGTTCTGGTCTCTCAGGAGGGTAAACTGAGGCAGGCCAGATTTTTCAACCACCAAATGCCCCGGATCCCTATTGAGTCTCCATGCCTGGTCCTCAGGGGAAGCTGGCTATAATGCCTTCATTTTGCCCAGAAAAATAGGGACTTGCCCAAGCCACAGGTGGATGGATAGTCCCGGGCTAGCAGGAGAGCTGCCTGGACCCCATCCTGCTCCACCCCATGCCTCCTCCAACCAGCTCTATGGCTCACCCGCCCTGGCCACACTGGGTCTGAAAGGCAGACATTGAGAGGGGGTGGAGATCCCGCTCAGTGCACCCAGCAGGTGCCCAGAGCCGTCTCTCCCTCCTGCAGACGGTCACCTACCCGGGGCAGAGGCCACATCAAGTGCCGACAGCTAGACTATCCCTGGAGCGCTGGACCCCCTACCCTAAGCTGCATCATGGGTGCACATACCTGTCCCATCCATCTGCTGGTTTATGAGCTCCGTGGGGCGGGGCCTCCTATCCTCGCCTCCCCTGCACGCTGCAGAGACCTCGCTGGGCCATGCCACCGCCCCCCACCCCAGGCACCAAGCCTGCTTGTCTCCCTCCAAGTTTGCCCCTCCTGTGCCCCTCCACAATCTCCCGGCCCCCACTCCCATTTAACCCTTCCTCTTCCTCCAGCTCTTGGCTCAGCTGGCACCTCCAGGCAGTCTCCCTGACTTCCCGAATCGGGTCAAGTACCCCTTGCCCAGGGTCCTACAGTCTCCTGCCAGGCGTCTCTCCCACTGGTTGTACCCACCCCCCACTAGACCAGGGGCTCTGTGCCAACAGGACCCTACATCCCAGCATGCTTGGCACAGAAAGGGCACTCAGTAAGTCAGAATGATGGAGGACACTTTGGACTGGCATCGGAGGGTGAGCTCCCCATAGGCAGGAGAAACCTCCCTTCACTCCTCGTGGGTCCCAGCAGGTGCTCAGAAGTGCTGCCGACCCTAATCCTCCCCAGCTGGGATTAGGGTGCTGGGAGCCGCCACCCACGGCTGCCTGAGGTGCTCAGCTGTGCAGCCTGCCAAGCTCCTTATGCAACCGCTGCAGCACGTGGTGCCAGCCGGAGAGCGGCTCGGCGTGCTGCCCCCAGACCTCGAGAGCTCGTGCCCTTTGCAGCCCCAGGCGGCCTTACTGAAGGGCGCGGCGGCCTGCCTGGGATGCGGCAGCTCAGGGGGCCTCTTCCCCACCAGGGAGGGAGCCTGGAGCTGCTCCTAGGGCCAAGGGTTTGAGGGCCCCCAACCCAGGCTGGAACCTCAGCAACACCAGGGGTACCCAGCCCCAGGGCCCACATCCTGGAGGACGGGCAGGCACCCCATCTGCTGAACCTGCTGCTCCCCGCAGGAAGAGCAGGTGGCCGGAGGCACCTGCTTTCCAGTTGGAGCGGCAGGTGCAAGTCCAGCTCCTGTACTTAGCCCTGACCCCACCAGGCTCAGCCCCCATCTGCTAAGTGGGACAGAGATGTCGCCTCACAGAGCTGTTGTGGGAACCAACAAGAGCCTGGCGTAGGTGGCCACGACAGTGACCACTCCCCTCTGTGCCGCTCAGTGTCTACAAACCGTGCCAGGCTGTCTGAATGGCAGGTCACCGGCATGAGCCACATCCCAAGGACCCAAAAGCCACGCTTGGCTTAGCAGCTGCTGTACTGGACAGCTCATTCCAGGGAGTTCCTTTGGACAGCGGATCAGCAGCACCTCCCGTGGCCCTGGGACTGTGTTAAGCACTCCCACCTTCCCATGGTCCCAGGACTGTGCTAAGTACTTCTTTCCTCCCATGGCCTCAAGACTATGCTAAGTGCCTCCCCCTATCCCGTGGTCCCAAGTTTGTGCTAAGCACTTCCGCCCTCCCATGGTCCTGGTACTTGTACTAAGTACCTCCCACATAACCAAGAGTTTCACCCTCGTCAGTGGTGACATTATGAGTCAGGTAGGAAACTTTGGGTTATTTTTGAAAGAGAGAAGACATTTAAGAGGAAGAAGTTAAGAAATCACCGAGGGGAGGCGAGTTCTCTTCCACCCCGGCAGCTGGCAGCCTGGAGCAGCTTATAATGAGCTGGCCGTCCCCTGGGGCCACGCCTTGATCAGCCTGTGCACCCCTCCCTCCCTGCCCACCTGCCTCCCCAACTCTAAAAATAGCCCCACTCCCTATCCAAGGTCGCCATGGCAATGAAGCCAGAGGCCTTCGGGGGGCCAGGGCCACAATCCCTCACCCCAACATGCACAGGGGCTGTTGGGCTCCCTCAGAGACAGGGGAGACCACACCCACAGTACTGGGGCTCACTGAAGCCAGGTGCTACACTGAGTCCTCCCTCCCTGGCCCTCTTGCAGAGCTCATCCAGCCGTCCATCAGGTGACACTTACCTAGTCCACAGGTGTTCCACCAAGCTCTGCACCTCTGAACCATGAGCCACGTGGACTCAGCTCACCTGCTCAGACCCTCGGTGGCACCTAAAGGTAATTCCCAGACTGTCCCCGTGACCTAGACCTGGGGAGCCTGCAGGACACAGAAGGCTCAGCTACTGACTCAGTGCAGAGCCGGCGGGTCCTCATGCCCAGGGCTGGTCTGATGCTGGTGTTTGAAGTTTACTTATCCAGGCTCAGATCCGTGAGGTTCGCAGACTAGTTCACAATTCAGAACGCCTCATTTTGGATCAATAAGCAGTGCTGCCCATGGGCCCAGTTGGAGGGCCTGGCCTGGGGCCCAGATGTGCTGGGGTATACTCAAGTGCGCCCAGGTGTGCACAGGTGCTTGGGTCCCGCGCTGCCTCACCTGGCTGGGCCCTGGATGCTGATCATGCCCAGGTCCTCGGAGCTGTCGATGAGCTGGCACCGGAACTTCTGGTCCTGCAGCACCGTGGTGATGTGAGACCAGTTATGCTGGGCTGCAGCCCCTCCCACGGCCAGGTAGTAGCCGTCCCCTGGAAGAGGAGCGCCCAGACTTAGAACAGGATATGTGGGGACAGCCAGGGGTGGCCGAGGGCCTCCCGGTTGAGAAAACAATGCCCTTCCCTTGAAAGTGACCCCCAAGGGACCTGGATTCTCATCGCAGGCAGGACACAACTCAGTTCCTTTACCGGGGACCCTGAGGGCTGCACATGCCAAAGAAGAGAGTCTAAGGCTCATGTCCACTCCTCAGAGGGACCCTGATCCAGGTACAGAAGCCCTGTACCTACACACACACACACACACACACACACACACACACGCA
>PVJS01003838.1:0-72967 GCA_004027185.1 Glis glis | reverse complement strand
ACGCCCCTGGGTTCAATCCCCGGGACTGCAAAAAAAAAAAAAAGAAGAAGAAGGAGGTATGCAGAGGGCCTGAAGGAGCTAGCTGCCAGGTTGAGGCTGGCCTCTCAGGAATCGTGACAAGGACACTGAAAGGGTGGCACCCTCTCTTGGGGCGGGGAGGGTTTTGGGCTGCTGAGATTGGCCCTTTCCTCTCCCCTTGTGCAGGGACAGTCTCAGAACTGTCCTCAGTGACAAACACCATCGTTGTGACTTTCTGCTGCCTCCCCGGGACTGGGTTCCAGGCACTTGCCCCAGCTGCAGGCTGCCCATATTTTAAACCTAAACTGGGAGTGAGAACTGGGCTGGGCCCTGCCAGCATCAGCTCCCACAACCTGGGCTTGCAAGTCTGGCAAACATTTCTCTGCCCAGGCCCTGAGAGAGGGTTCAGCTACTCGGCCTCCTGAGCCTTCAGGTCTGGAGAGGAAGGAACAGGGTTTTGACCAGATCCCTGGCTCCCACAGAAATGTCACCAGTGCTTCTCTGGATCCCATCTCCCACCGTGACACCCGGCCACCTTGGGGAAGTCAGCACCAGGCACCAGGGACGAAAACTCAAAATGCAGGCACAAGTAACAGGAACAATCTTAATAATCTTAGACCTGCCGCCCTTGCTAACAGGACCATAAAGGGCATTTGTTTCTAATTAAACACCAAAACCCTAAACCTTTCAACTCTGCATCCACAACTACTGTAAATGTTTATGAAAAACGGGAAATTCTCATTTAATTCAAACCATGCCAAAAATGCATTTTCGTCGTCTGGACCAGAGAAACAGTCCTCTCACCCAGCTTGCACACATCTGAGCTTTAAAGTGAGAAAGGCCACTGACCAGCCCTGAGGCTGGGTCCCCGGAGGCGAGGCAGCACCTCCTCTTCTCAGAGGACCTCAAAGGAGACAAGAGCAAACGCCAGGGGCGGGGGCGGTCAAACAGAGAAAGGCGGTCAGAGCGCTCAGCTCTCTCTCTCTCTCCTTCTTTCTTCCTTTCTTTCTTTCCTCCCTCTCTCCCTCCCTTCCTTTCTTCCCACCCTCCCTTCCTTTTTTTTTTGGTTCTGGGGATTGAACCCAGGGACAGTCTATCTCCGAGCTATACTACCACCCCTTTTTTCTTTTTTTTTTCAGTACTGGGGATTGAACCCAGGGGCATTCTACCTCTGAGCTACCCCCCCAGCCCTTTTTTAAATTTTTGTTTGTTTTGAAACAGGGTCTTGCTAGGTTACTGAGTGTCTTCCTACATTGCTAAGGCTGTCTTCAAACCTGTGTTCCTCCTGTCTCAGCCTCCCAAGTACTGGGAATACAGGTGTGTGCACCACACCTGGCCAGTGCTCATGTTTTATAGAAGATCACAGTGCCTCAGAAATGGATTAGGCTGCACAGAGAAATGGTTAAGAAAGGAATTTCTAGAATCAGGCAATGGGGTCAATGTCTTACCACCCTAGGACCCAGGCAAAATCATTACATTTTCTAAGCCTTGGGTTCTTCAAGGATCATGGGGACAATTACGTGAGATAAAGCCCTTGGCAGGGTAGTGGGTGACCCTGGCAGGATACCCACCCTAACAGAGCTAATGGGCCCAGCAGAGAAGCAGATTAATCATATAGATACAAAAGCCCAGCACTGGGGGGTCTCCCAGCACCCTTGATGCCACTCTGTCCCCTTGTCAGCAAATACCCTTAGAACTGCTGTGAAACTGTCAGTCCACTCAGGAAGATGGTGAGGAGGGGAGGTGACAGTGGGAGACTGTAGCCCTCCCAATAATTCCAATGAGACTGTGCCCAAGGATCAAGGAGCCTCATCGGTGCCTCCCCCAAATCCCAGACCGAAGCCTGTAACAGCATCCAGAGACCATCACACTGGCCGGGCACAGTGGTGGATGCCTATAATCCCACCTGCCACTTACCTCCCCAAATTCTGCTGAGAATTAGGAGGTTGAGATAGGAGGATTGCAGGTTCGAAGCCAGCCTCAGCAACTTATTGAGACCCTCAGCAACTTAGCAAGACCCTGTTTCAAAATTTAAAAAAAAAATAAAAGGGCCAGGGGTGTAGCTCAGAAGTAGAATGCCCCTGGGTTCAATCCCTAGGACCAAAAAAAAAAAAAAAACCAAACCATCTAATAACCACATTGGCTGTGGAAAGTCCCAGAACAGGAGGAAGCTCTGTCTTCTTAATCAGAGGACAGAGTCCTCCCTGGAGACATTTCATCTGGCTGAGAAGAACAGAGCAGGGAGGAAGGCCAAGGACCCTTGACAGCATCTCCTGAATCTTCATCCAGCCTTCCAAATGGGGGATTTCCTTTTCAGGTCTTTGGAGAGGGAAGTTAGGACCTAAAATCTGGCCCCGAACCATCCTTTCTGCCATTCCCTGGATATTTCTACTAATGTCAGCAGTGGCCTTTTGAAAACAAGGAGGTCCCCTCCCCCAGTGCCCAAGATGGAGTCACAGAGGACCTGAAGAGGGTAGTGGCCAGGCTGAGGCCGGCCTCTTAGGAACCATGACAAGAGACACCAAATGGATGGCAGCCCCTCTTGGGGCGTGGAAGGAGGATCGAGTGAGGGGCAGGGCACTGTCCCCACAGCATCCATCTGCTCCTCCAGGAAGGGAGGCCAGACTTCCCGCTCCTCCACGCCTCACACCAGATAGACAGCATGTGAGTCTGCCCAACCCCAGCGGCACACGCCTCGCCCACAGCGACTCAGGTCCAAAGAGCGGAGCGGAGTTCTGCTGCTCTATGGGAAGAGAGGTGTCTTCCCTTTGTCACTGAACCTGAATCTGCAAGGAATGATGGCTGGCAGCCGTCAGGTCCTGACTAAATCATCTGAGGCCCTGGATCCCACCATGCCTGAAAGTGGTCTCCATCTTCCAGTTCCACAAGCCAATACATCCTCTCATTTATTTAAATGATTTTATCCTAGTCTTTCTTTCACTAGGACCTGAAAGAATGGAAATACAGAAGAGTTGAAAACGTGATGGAGAAGAGGCAAAGTGTATCAGTAACATCCAATGTATATTTCTTGAAAGCTACTGTGTGCCAGACACCGTACAGGGGTGCTATGACACACCGAGACTCTCTCTCTCTCCCCCACACACAGCCCTGGCATCTACAGTCCTTTAGGAGACATGAGATACACACCAAAGTAACCATGATATGAAGAGGGACATGATAAATTTTGCTACAGTAGGAGAGCCTGCTTCTGGCTAAAGGCCACAGCTGGATTCATGGAGATGGCAGGGGAACCACTTAGAAGAGAGTTAGAATTTGGCAAGCAGAATTTAGGGTGCTAAGTGGCAGATGGTTGCTGGTGGAGGGGACAACGTGAGCAAAGGTGCAGGGCACGTGTGCTGGAAAACAGACATCGCATGGTGAACCGGGACGGACGATGGGAGCCCCCTCCAGCCCCCAGCACAGCTCGAAGGTCCTCACGTCCATCCTGCAGCCGTTCTGCCTGAAGTTCTGCCAACTCTAGCTGCCGGGGGCAAAGGTTTCTACAACACACCTCAGCCTGCAAAGGGTACCAGCTTTCACTTCTGCTCATCTCTGGGGGGCATCATTTGTGTAAAGTAGTTGCCCAGGGTGCTTCCAGCACAAAGCCAGTGATGGGGCAGGAAACCCATTTGGGAGGAGAGGGAGGCGCCCCGGTTACACAGCCGCACGATCCTGACAGCTTCTTCCCCTCCCGTGGCCCCTTTGCTTTCTGCCTTCGTGACAGACTGCAGCCACAGGGCCTTGGCACATGCTGCTCCCTCTGTCTGGAACGTCATCTCCTTACCTAATCAACTCCAGCTTATTCTTCAGATGATGATCGCAGGGCCATGTCATCATAGTTGCCTTCCTGGGCCCTAGGGCTCAACGCCTCTTCAGGCAGAGGTAAAGGCTAAGGGTTCTGGGGACAGAATGGCTAGGTGTGAATTCCAGCTCCAGAGCTTACTGGGTATGTGACCTTTTAGTGTCTGTTTTCTCATGTGTGATTTTGGCATGGTGATGGAGAGGCTCAAGAGTGACAATAATATTGGCAGGTGACAAACGCTAAATGAACACGAGCCCTCGCCATATGGCTTCAGAGCCACTCGCCCCACTTCCCCGCCTCTTTGTCATCACATTTAGTACAGTTGTGTGATTCTTGGGTTATCATCTCTCTTTGCCAACTGACTGAAAGTCCCAACAGGCAGGGCAGTGCCTGCCTTTGTCTACCATGATGTCTCTGGCACTTAATACACTTCCTGGTACATGGTAGGAACCTAATGAATATTTCAGGAACGCAGGTATGAAGAGAGCCATGGGGGACAAAGTGAGGTCCCAAGTACCTTTAGAATGTATAGAAACTCTGACCTCAAAACGTCCCTCCAAGTAACCCAGGAGCAAGATCTCAAAGGTTGCAAATGTCTGTGGTTTCAAAGGTAACAGCCTCCAAAATATGCTCTGGCCACTCAATTCCCCTTCGGCAGTCCATCTCCTCCTTCAACAACGGATATCAGGAGCCAGGTGTGGTGGCGCACGCCCCTCATCCCAGTACTCAGGAGGATTGCAGGTTTGAGGTCAGCCTTGGCAACTTAGCGAGACTCTATTTCAAAATAAAAAATAAAAAGGGTTGGTGGTATACCTCTATCAGAGGTAGAGTGCTCCTGGGTTCAATCCCCAGTACAAAAGAAAAAAAAGGATACAGGTCTCAGAGTAAATGCGGTGGCCAACCAGATGCAACATTAAAGTTAGCGGAAGTCAATCTGACCCACATCAAATGCCTTTAATTCCTGTTTCAGCATCACTCACAGTTTCAGAGAAATTTCTGTGTTTGTGACATTTGGCCCAGATTTTAAATAATATTTTGCTTTGCTCTGCAATGCTATTGTCTGAGAGTTCCCATGTTTGGGGTATGTTTTTAATATGTGCCTCACACCCTCTCATGGGCCACATTCTCCTCTGAGATCCATGTTGGATTTCCATGTTACAGATCAAGGGGTAAACAAGTTTCCATGCCAAAGTTTTGATCCATCACTATTCTGTGGTCCTCTAGAAAGCAGGGCTCAATGCGAATGACTAAAAGTGGGAATGCTTCACCGTGAGATGTTATTAGCATTTTTCTCTGCAAACAATGTCGAATTAGTCCCATAGTGAGGTCCCTAGATGCAGATGAGCCAGCGAAGTGCTGACAGGCATGGGGTGGGAGAGCCAGACCTGGAGCCCTCACCTTTAGATTTATCAAGGCACGGGGCTCCTACTGCACCCTGGTTGTCCCAGGAGCAGGACATGGCTCCTAAACCAGCTTTTCCCATGTCCCACCATCCTGATTCATCCACCTCACAGGTCTGAACTGCAGACACCTCCTCCCTGACTCTGCAGCCTTCTCAAAGTTGTTTTGCTCTTTTCCATCTGTCTTCCTTCCTTCCTATAGCTTTTTTCTTTTTTTTTTTTTTTTTTTTTTTTTTGGTACTGGGTATTGAACCCAGGGGTGTTATGCAGTCAACCTATCTCTGAGCTAGACATCCAGGTCTATTTAATTTAATTAATTAATTTATTTATTTATTGTTGTAGTGGGGATTGAACCCAGGGGCCTTCTACCTCCAGGCTATACCCCCAGCCCTATTTTATTTTTTATTTGGAAATAGGGTCTCGCTAAGTTGCTGAGAGCCTCACTAAGTTGCTGAGGCTGGCTTCGAACCTGCGATCCTCCTGTCTCAGCCTCCCAAGGACTGTGATTATAAGCATGTGCCACCACACCTGGCTCCCTATTTTATTTTGAAACAGGGTCTTGCTAAGTTGCTGAGGGCCTCACTAAGTTACTGAGGCTGACCTTGAACCTGTGATTCTCCTGTCTCAGCCTCCCAAGTATTAGGATTACAGGCATGCACCACCACACCCAGCTTATCTTTCTTCCTTCCTATAAAGAAATAGCTTTCCAACTCTGATGTTCTGATTCCACAAAGCACCTATGCAGTGGAGCTCTGAAACAGCCCTTCCCTCACAGTGGCATCTAATGAAGAAGAAAGCCGAGGGGGTGAAGTGCAGGTGTGTACCCCGAGATGCCCTCCCTCTCCTACAGCCCTGGCTGTCAAAATATCCCCCCTCTCCTCCCTCTGCCAACCTGAACTCCCACCTCTCTGGGCCCTACCTTATTATCTCCTTCAGCTAGGTTGGTGGTTTCTAGCATGCTTGAACTCAAATTATCTACATCAGACAACACACAAGACCTCAAGGGGCCCAGCCTGTAAAATGAGGCTAGAAAGAGTCCCAGGCAGATGGGGCCTCAGTACCACACTGGGCTAGGTTTTCAGGGTTACAGCCTATATCTCTGCAAAGCCCCACCCTCAACGCCCTCGGTCTATCCATCAGCGTCCTCCTTGCCTGTGGCCTCGCTCTACTAGTGATGGCGAACAAAGGAAACAAGAGAGATTAATTTCTTTTTAATCCTTCCTTTCTAGCAAGGGCCTGACCCCAGGCTTTGGCCTGTTTCAGCTTCTCTGAATCATCAGTTTTAGGGGAACAGTGCACCACACTGTGGAGTATGGATGGCCATCCTATCTCGAAGGAGCCCATGGGGCTGCGCAGACATGATCTCACCGTCCCCGCCCTGGGAGCGGGTGGAGCAAGGAGTGGTATCTTGGTTTTGCTGCCAAAAGAACTTGAGACCAGGGTGAAGTGCTTCTCTGGAGCAGCGTGGTACCAGGAGCTGCAAACCCTGGGCAGCCCAGCTCTTTGTCTTGAGCAGGAGGAGGACCAGGTGGTAAGGGACTCAGTGGACCCTGACTACTGAACTCCACCGGTGAACCTTGAAAGCAGCCCTGGGTAAAGGAATGGGCATGGCTGTATTCCAATAAAACTTTATTTACAAAAGCAGATCTTGGACTGGGGTTGGCCCACAGGCTGTAGTTTGCTGACCTGATTTAGTCTAAGGCCACACAGAGAGAGAGTCCTGCACAAGAAACCGTCTCAGAGGTCAGTTTGGAGCAGGGTTTCTCGACCTTAGTGCTATTGACATTCTGGGCAGGTAACTGCTGTAGGGGCAGTCTGAGCCCTGTTTAACACCATCTCTGGGAGACTAGAAGCTTCTGCCTTGGTCTCCTGGAGCCCTGAGCCACCGCATAAAGGACAAGAACACACAGAAGGAGAGACAGTGGAGGCAGCTCTGAGAGCAAACACAGAAGAGCCCCGGCAGGCAGCCCTCCCCACTGACACACCAGGCATGGGCTGAAGCCATCTCAGACTCCCCAGACCAGCAGTGAGTGTCACTGAGTGGTCTTCTGCAGGCCACATGGAGCCGGCTCCCAGCACCACAAAATTAGGATATAAGGAAATGGTTGTTTACGCTGCCAAGTTTGGGGTAGTATGTTTCAAAACAAAAGATAACTGGAAAAAACTTCAAAGATGAGGAAAGTCGATCAGAAGCCATCGCAAGCCAGTTTAAGAATATGACCAAAGAGAAACCAAATGATCAGAAACCCACTGTGTGGCAGAGCATTGAGGTCACCATTTGGTCAGACTATTGGCCCATTAATCCCCTAATGTCCCTTTTCCAAGTACACTGAACCTCTTCTCCCAGCAAGACTCGGGTATGGGGGCAGAGGGCATCCAGACCTCCTGATGGCTTAGGATAATCCAGAGGTTGACTCACCAACCTGTCAACGGCTAAAGGTCAACCTGGCATCATCAGCTCCAGTTAAAGGTTTAGATGATGCTGGTACAGTCTCAGTAGAAGTTCACCAAGCTATCACCTCTCTTAAAAAAATGAAAGAGAGAAAACAAAATTTGGGGGCTCAAAATCAGATGTATTGTACTGACATTTACAACAAGCTTCATCTCCTTGAAAGGTGTAAACTGTGTGGCCCTGGGCAAATACTTCCATATTCCTGCCCCCCCCCCCATATGTCCATTATAGATTTGCACATGCTTAGAGGTTTTTGTTTTTTGTTTTGTGGTACTGGGAAATGTTGTCTCTCTCCATCTCTTGGCTCTCTTCTATAGGCTGGATTTTTTCTGGGTGTGTGAGTGTGCATGTGTGTGAGTGTGCATGTGCGTGTGTGCATGACTAGAGATTGAAACCAGGGCCATTCTGTCTCCGAGCTACACCCCCAGCCCTTTTTTTATATTTTGTTTTTGAACCACGGTCTTGCTAAGTTGCTGAGGCTGGCTTCAAACCTGCGATTCTCCTGTCTCAGCCTCCCAAGTACTGGGATTACAAGTATGCACCACCAACGCCTGATCAGAGGTTTTCATATAGAGTTCTTAGAAGTCTACAGAAGACCAACAGAGGCTGCAGACTAAAAACATGCCTGCGCATTAGTCTTCACAACCTAGAAGGGTTCTCCTACGGTCCTCATCTTTAAACCGTCTGCTCTTAATTTTGATGGCATTTTGTGCAGCTATTTCCCCCACTACACCTTTCAAGAAGGTAGGCATGGGGGCCACTGTTCTCTTCTCCTGCACTGTATTCATCCCTCCTTTTCTAATAACAGTACCCCCGATCTCCTCTGGGAGACCTCCCCTCCTCTACCCTCAGTCTCTATACCATCTGAGTGGAAGCATGTGACCAGACTCAGTCAACTGAAATATGGCCTCCCCAAATATGCCTCCCAGGGATGGATGGGCACAGGATCCAAGCCAGCCCATGAAGGTCTGCCCTAGACTTCCACTAGAACGGTCAGAAAAGAGGCTATCTGTGCACAGAGTTGTAGAATGGCAGCTTGAAGCTTACGGCAGCTCTAGCCACCTCAGTGGGAAAACCAGGTCAAGAATAAATCCAGCTGGGTGCAGTGGTACACTCCTGTAATCCCAGTACTTGGGAGGCTGAGACAGGAGGATCGCAGGTTTGAGGCCAGCCTCAGACACTTAGCAAGACCCTCTGCAACTTAGGGAGACCCTGTTTAAAAAAAATAGGCTTGGGGGTCTAGCTCAGAGGTAGCACGCCCCTGGGCTCAATCCCTAGTCTCTCTCATACACACACACACACACACACACACACACACACACACACACACAGAGTCAGTGGGCCCTTGGACCTTACCTCTTTTGGGGGGGGACTGGGGATTGAACCCAGGAGCATTCTTCCTCCAAGCTACACCCCCAGCCCATTTTTTTAAACTTTTTTTTTTTAAAACAAGATCTTGCTAGATAGCTGAGAGTCTTGCTAAGTTGTTAAGGCTGGCCTTGAACCCGCAATCCTCTTGTCTCAGCTTCCCAAATACCGGGATTACAGTACCACCATTTTTTTAAGCTTAAAAACTCTCCTCCCCTTCTTTTTTAATTAAGCCAATTTAAGCTGAGCATTTGTCACTGAAAACCAAGAGTCTATGCTAACAAAATAAGTTCATATAGCTTAACTGAGTTTGTGGATGCATTATGAGAAAGGCCCAAGTGTTCTGCACCCCTGCCTGCAGAGGAAGAGGCCTCCCGGGTTGGCGGCCTGAGGGCTAGTGCACCTCCCCAGCACTGTGCCCTTCTATCCTTTTTTTATTTCTTTCCAGTATTTCCTTTTTTTTTTTTTAAACGGAGCTCATTTTCCTCTGGCTAACACATCCAAAATGACAGGCTATTGGAAGGCATCTCTGTCCATACTAATACCTGTGTTTAAATTTTTTTGTTGTTGTTTAAAAAAATGATCATGATGTGATAGCGAATGAATGTTGGCAAATGACCAACTGACAGCCATAAAATTTTATGAATGTGAGCATTCTAGAGGAATGTGGAAATAAGCCGTCCACTTTGGTCCAGTTTGGCAGGAATATTACAAAAATATAAGTTTGGCATATATTGTAATTCATTTAAAGATGCTTAAAAATCCATTCATCAACCTTGCACAGGAGGTCAAAGAAACAGATGAGTCCTAAATAAACAGTCTATGATGGCCAAGGAAAAGGGCTGAATATCAGCTCCAGATATCAGGGAGAACATGCACAATGAAGGAGGACGGTGGTACAGTGCGTTTGGAAGGCTGAGCTAGCAAAAGCTTTGCCAGCATTTAAAAAGAAATACCCATCCCTTGACAATAAGCGAAGTAGACTGCTTTCCTCGGAATGGACATCTGAATTCTCCTCAGAGAGGACTTTGGGTAGATGATGTCCAGAGAGTCTTTACATATTTTCTTACTTCAAGGATCATGTCTGTAAAAGGAACAGTAAGAGTACAATTGCTGCCCCTGCATATCTGGCACTAAGACTCTCTCCACCTGTCATGAGCTTCTGGAGTCGCCGCACTTCTTCTCAGCCCCAAGATGACTCCTGATCAGCCCCTGGTCATGAGGATTGGTTCAAGGATGGGAAAATGCCCTGCCTCTGTCTTCTGTTAGGGCTGATAAGTGAAGGCTGAGACAGGGAAATGGAGACAGACACAATAGTAGAGATGGCTCCTTGTCTTCCAGGATCCCAAGTGGAAAGGAACATAAAATGTGGAGAAATTGCTGCCTGCCCCCCAGCCATGTGAAGGAAGCTTTGTGTAGAAGAATGGAATGATGCCAAGAAGCAGAGAGAAGCAAATACAACAAGGATAGGAGAGATAGAGATACAGAGGCAGAGAGAGCTGAGATCCAGCCGTGCCTACAAACAGAACCAACCCTGCCTGGACTTCTCAGTCACGTTAGCCAATAAATACTCTTTTCCACTGAGGCCCATTTGAGTTGGGCTTCTGCCACCTGGAACTGAACGAGTTTTCACTGACACAGTTACCCATAACATTTGTAGCATGATCAGACCATAAAAAGTTGGACAAAGGAGAAGGATGACATGGTTCTTACTTCAAAGGAAGCTCACAATCGAATTGTGTTCAGTTTAGTAATGGTTTGCTAAGCATCCATTCTGCTCCAGGCCTATCTATGCAAGGTGCTGGATGACCGACTCCAGGGTGGGTATGACAGAGACCTCACCATTCAGGATTGCCCTGTCAGGCAGAGAGAAGGCTTTCACCTTGACCTTTTGAAAATGGGGAGATCTGTGCCCATTTGGAACCAGGAAGGCACCATTTTGCTCTTGAAGAAGGTGAGCAAAGCCTAGGGAAACAGAAAAGGCCCGACACTATGGACTTGTAAGTCTGCTTATAATGTGTTAGTACAGGGGAGAATAATTAACAAGAGCTTGCACAGTGTCCATGTTTCCTTGATGTCTTCTAGTCCCCAGGTCTAAGTGCCCTCAATACTGTAATCACTTGTGAAACTGGGGTGTGGTTTATAACAAATTGCACAAGTGCTTGAGATTTACCTTCCCTAAATGTAATGTAGGAATAACAATACTCATGTCACAGGAGTCTCATGACAGAAACAATGCTAGCTGTCCATCCCTTCCTCCCTTGCAGCTATGTGTGACCATCTGTCTACATTTTGATGAATGAAATGCAAGCTGAAGGGTTGTACACAAATTCTAAGAAGTGTCTATGAAAGGGCCCTCCCTCTTTTACCTTTCTTCGTTATCGTGGCCTAGAATACAGGCATGAAGGCCAGAACTTGGGCCGCCATGTTTAATCAGAAGGCAGAGACCATGGGTAGGGCAGGATCAGCCAGTGTTTTCCATGAAGGGTTGGATAGCAAATATTTGGGGATTTGCCAGCCATATGCTATTTGTGGTAGCTATTTGACTCTGTTGTTGAAGAGCAAAAGTAGTCATACACAGTACATAAATCAATGAGCAGGGTCGTGTTCCAGTAACACTTTACTTTTTTTTTTTTTTTGTGGTACTGGGGATGGAACCTAGGGGCATTCTACCTCCGAGCTACAACCCCAGCTCTGTTTTTTATTCTTTATTTTGAAACAGGGTCTCATTAAGTTATGGAGGGCCTCACTAAGTAGCTGAGGCTGGCCATGAATCTGCAATCTTCCTGTCTCAGCCTTCCAAGTAATGGGATTACAAGTATGCGCCACCACGCCCAGCTCAACACTTTACTTATAAAGACAGATGCTGGCCCTCAGGCCACAGTTTGCTGACCCTCTCCTAGGACAGAAGAGTGACAAGTTCAAGAAACCTGGGTCCCTGGTGATATCATGCCACAAGTCATCCCGACATCGACTGCCACCCACCATGCTTATTTCTTATAAGAAAAAAGAAGCTTCACAATTATTTTAGATTTTGTTATTCTCAGTCAATCCTAATTCTAACTAAAATAGTTAAGGAATGAATTAATAATGCATGTAAATTACCCAGCATAAAATATCAGAGACAAGTAGATATTTAAAACGGGTATTTTTTCATAATAATATATATCTTTTTTTTCCCCTCTTGTACTGGGGATAAAACCCAGGGGTGTTCTACCTCCGAGCTACACCCTCAGCCCTATTTAATTTTTTTATTTTGAAACAGGGTTTTGAGCCGGGCGTGGTGGCGATCTCTCTCTCTCTCTCTCTCTCTCTCTCTCTCTCTCTCTCTCCCTAGTGAGGCCCTCCGCAACTTCGTGAGACCCGGTTTCAAAAATAAAGCATAAAAAAATAGGGCCGGGGGTGTAGCGCGGAGGTAGAACGCCCCTGCGTTCAATCCCTGGTACCGCAAAAAAAAAAAAAACAGGGTTTTGCTAAGTTTCTGGGGGCTTCACTACTTGCTGAGGCTGTCCTTGAACCTGTGATCCTCCTGTCTCAACCTCACAAGTACTGGGATTACAAGCGTGTACCACCACAACTGGCAGATAGCTATATATATATATATATATATATATATATATATATATATATATATATTTAAGGGGATAAAAAGCTTTGGCCTACCTGCAAGTTGAGAACTGAGTGGCCAACAGACATATGAAGCCTGCTCAGAAGAGAGGAAGAGGTCTCTGGGTTCTAGGTGGAGCACAGTCAACCCTTCCTGCGGTGTACCTCTGGTCTAGATGTGGCAGTGAATCCAGTCTTTGCTTCTGCACTGCTCTTTATGAGATGGACTAGCGTACCTTCCCAGCCTGCTCCATGCTGCCACCAGTTCTCTGATAAACCTCTCAGAACAGAAAGAGTGCTAAGCTTTGTTAAACATCATAAAGAAGATGTGACTGCCCAGACCCTCGCCAGCTTGCTGGGCTACAGCCCCCAGGCGTGGCCGTAAGTCACCCTCTGGCAACCGAAACCACATGAAGCACAGTGCTGAAAACTTGCTAAATCATTTGTCACTCAGAGGCTTTTAAAATAAAATACTCTCAGAAAGAATCATTTGATTTCAGACTCTGCACTGCAGCCTGTGCTGAGCTGGATGTAAATCCCCTGTCTGCACAGGCGACTCAACAGTGACAGTGATCAGACCCATGAGAAGTCTTCAGATCCAAAAGCCACGTCTCAAATCCAAAAGGATGTTTCTCTGGAATTCCAAGTTGCTTCTTCCTTATGTCCCAAATGAAATTATTGCATCCAGTGGGGAGACAGAGGTCTCTAAGGCTGAGGGACACTGTACCAGCTCCTGAGATTTCTGCTCTGGATTTAGAATGATCTCTCATTCTATGATGTCCATTCATTGAATTCCTTTTGTATGTCAAGAGCATCTGCTCTCGCTGGGTATGGTGGTGCACGCCTGTAATCCTAGTACTTGGGAGGCCCAAACAGGAAGATTGCAGGTTTAAGGCCAGCCTCAGCAACTCAGCAAGACCCTGTTTCCAAATAAAAAATAAAATAGGGCTGGGGGTGTAGCTTGGAGGTAGAACACCCCTAGGTTCAATCCCCAGTACCACACAGGAAAAAAGAAGAAAGAGGAAGGAAGGAAAGGAGGGAAGGGGGGTATCTGTTCTGTTATGTCTGTGTGAGTTCGAATCCTAGCCTTACCACTTACCAACTGCAAAATTTGGGAAAATTGCTTAACCACTCATGTGAAAATGGGTTATATGGAGAATAAAATCCATCTACTCACCATGAAAAAATTTCTGAGCATCCACTACAAGCCAGGTTCTGTTTTATGCGTGTACATAAAGAACAAAGTAGGCAAATATTTCAAATATCCGGCCCATGTTAGACTTGGTGTAATTATTCAATTAATGCTTGCTGTTATTATGCTGATAATTTGTACACACACACACACACACACACACACACACACACACACACACACACACACTCTGTGGGCCATATGTCAAATACTGGAAATCCAAAGGGAAATAACAAAAGTCCCTGTTCTCCCAGCTCTTGCACACAGTGGGAAAGGCAGGTGATACGTAAGTACATAAACACTATCCTTTCCTATAATCCCAACTGCCATAAAACAGCCACTCGGGGTTGTACGATGGAGAACAGTCACTGCTGGAGCAGTTGGGGTGTCATGAGTGTGAGAACACTGCCTGAACCACCACGTGCAGGCCTGGCAGAGTGCTCTAGGCAGCGCGGGGCCTGTGCAGAGGTCCTGAGGCCAGAACAGGCTTGGTTTACTGAGGGACAGAGGCCACCGAAGCAAGGCAGAGTGGCACAAGGTGAGGTGGAGAGGTGGGCAGGCGACCCAATGCATGGAATTTGGAAGTCCCGGTAAATCTTTTCAATTTTATGGAAGTGAAATGAGATTCCATTGGGGGGTCTTAAGGGGGCGCTTGCTCTGATTTGCTTTAAAACTTGATGCTGCTGAATGTATGGAGACTGCAGAGGAAGCAGGAAACCGCTCTGAACTGTTGGTGGTTGGAGTGTGGGAAATGGCGAGGTGGTCAGAGTGGCGGGAGAGAGGGGAGGGGAGATAGTGACTCCGAGGTTGCTGGGAGGAGCGCTGCCTCTGGAATGAGGGCGAGAGGACCGGAGAGGCGGATTTCCCAGCAACCAAAGACAGTGGGGTCTGGAGCCTGGATCCAGGCTTTAGAGTCATCACCATGGATGGAAGATGATGCCTGCAAGAAATGAGGTCACCCCAGTGATCAGACAGCAGCCTGAACACCCCATCCAGCCCCCACTGCTGTGTGATCACTATCTGCTGAGCTTCCTGGGGATGGCCTCCTCCCTCTTTGGGCCCTTCTACTCTGTTTCCTTTTAGAAGGTGGCTGCTGCCGGGCGTGGTGGCACACGCTTGTAATCCCAGTACTTTGGGAGGTGGAGACCAGAGGATCCGGGTTCGCAGCCAGCCTCAGCTCGCTCTCTCTCTCTCTCTCTCCCTCCCTCCCTGTCTCTCTCTCTCTCTCTCTCTGTCTACTTAGTGAGGACCTCCACAACTTCGTGAGACCCTGTTTCAAAATAAAGTATAAAAAATAGGGCCGGGGGTGTAGCACCGAGGTAGAACGCCCCTGGATTCAATCTCCGGTACCGCAAAAAAAAAAAAAAAAAAAAAAAAAAGAAGGTGGCTGCTTTCAGTGGTTTTTCATTTCTTTCTCCAGACCAATTTTATGGCTCATAGTCTTCTCTTCAGCTGCCTTGGCAGGGAGAGGCTGTGTATGAAAATAGTTATTATTTTATTTTATAGCTCAGTCAAATCGATATGTGGCTCATTGCAAGTGTATGGGCCTCACCAGCCATGTGCACTGCAGAATGACCAGTTCCTCCTGAGAGGGGAATCTCCTGTGCTCTCTGCATCGCCCGGAAGGCAGACGCCTGCATGGTGATGAGTCACAGGGACACCAGGGCCTGCAGGGTGGGTCAGTGCTAGTGAAAACATCATCAGGGCTCTATGTGGGAATGAAGCTGGGATCCTCGTGGGCCAGGCTCAGAGAGGTGAGGAGGTAAGAGAAGAGTTACTCAGTGACAGCCATTAGTGGGCATCTCAAAATGGATATGCTCCATCCTGAGCTCCTGAGCATCATCAGCTCAGCCCCTCCTGCAACCCTCCCCAGCCCAGAGGCAGCAACAGCACTTCTCCCACTGGCCAGGCCCAAACTTTGCAGCCAGCTTTGACTTCTCTTTCTCTCATTCTCTACATGCAATATTTCAGCAAATACTATCACCTCTCCATTCCACACCCATGAAAAGTCCAGCTACTTCCCTCCACCTCCACTGCTATCACCTTGGTCCAAACCCTCTCATGTCTGTCTTGTGGGTAATCTTTAGCAGCCTTCCCTCCTTTCCCCCCCCCCTCCTATCCATCCTCAAATCAACCAGAAAAATCCCATCAAAATGAAGTCAGGTCATGACACACATCTGCTGCCTCTTCTGATGACATTCCTTGGTACTCACAGCAAAAGCCAAAGTCTTTGCTATGACTTGTGAGGCCCTCCAAGATCTGGCTCCGTTTCCTCTGTGGTTCGTCCCTGACTCATCTGCGCGTGCTCACTATACTCAGGTCCAAGGAGTGAACACACACCCCACACCTTCCACCCCAGGGCCTTTGCCTGTGCGGATCCACTGCCAGGAATTCTTTCTCCAGATATCAGTAAAGCTTACCCACCACCTTCAGATCTTCATGTGATTATGACATTCTTACTGAGGCCTTCTGTAGCACCCCAATCTAAAATTGCAGCTCTTTCATTCCTTCATACCTTCTTTTTTCTTGGCTCTATTCTTTTTAATAATACTAAGCATAAGCATGTGTCACCAACAAATATTTCACAGGTTTATCTTTTTAAAAATTCTCTGCTGCCCCAGACTAAAATATAAGCTTGATGAGAGACAGGGATTTCTGTTTGTTTTCTTCACTGCTATCTCTCCAGTGCCTCATCCAGTACATGGCACACAGGAGGTATTCAATCAACGTTTATTGAATGAATGAATGAATGAATGAATGAATAGACTACCTTTAAAAACTCATGCTTTCAGCTGGGCATGGTCATGCATACCTGTAATCCCAGTATTTGGGAGGCTGAGACAGGAGGATCGCAGGTTCGAGGCCAGCCTCAGTAACTTAGCAAGACTCTGTTTCCAAATAAAAAATCAAAAGGGCTGTGAGTGTAGCTTGGACATAGAATGTCCCTGGGTTCAATTCCCAGTACTACCACCACTACTACTACTAATGATAATAATAAACCCTCAAGTTTTCTATTTGATTGTCTTTAGCACTATGAAGGGCACTGGCCACATATTAGTCAGGATATGCCAAGTTATGCTGCAGTAACAAACTGGAATTTCAGTGGTTTCACACAGCACAGTTCATTCCTTTTCCATGCTAGGTGTTTGCAAGAAGTCCTGCTTGTCCTGGTTATGAGCTCCAGCTCATCAAAGTTCCCACAGTCAGAAAGGCAGGGAGGCGAGGGTAAGATGAACCACAGGTGACTCTTAAAGCTTCTACCTGGAAATGACACATCTTACTTCATTCAAAATTTATTAGCCAGAGCAAGACTCAAACTCAAATCTAACTTCAGGAGCAGAGGCAAAATCCTGTCAGATGCCCTGGAGTGACATTGGTCAAGAGCCTAGATGACCACCTCCGTCCGGAAGGGCACAGTAAATTCCCTTTCATCTGTGTCCATTTCCCTCCTTCCTTGTAGACTTTCTAGTTCCTCCCACCTCCTGTCCCTAAAGCTCTTCCAGCTCTTCCTCCATGGTAGGAGTCCCTCTCCCAGCCTATCTCTTCCCCATCAAGTACGAAGTACATGCTGAGCACCCTGTAGGCTCCGCATCACAGGAGAAGGGGCCTGGCTCAGCAGGGCTGGCCCAAAGAGGTGAGGGTGGCAATGGAAGCTGGGGACTCTGCTGACAAAGCCAGGGCATCTCCAACAGGCTGACTGGGAGGAAGGGCATCGTGCCCGCTGGCCAGAGCACAGGGCTGGCTGATTTCCACATCAACTGCACCAGGCTCTTAAAGTGACCAAAGATCCAGCCCCTTGCCATTCTGTGCCTTAAGAAAAAAAAGCTATATAGATGATCTTTTACAATGTATGGAATCAGCCAGATGTGGTGGTACACACCTGTAATCCCAGTACTTGGGAGGCTGAGACAGGAGGATTGCAGATTCGAGGATAGCTTCAGCAATGTAGCAAGACTCTCAACAACCTAGCAAGACCCTGTTTCAAAACAAAACATAAAATATGGCTGGGGTGTAGCTCAGAGGTAGAACACCCCCTCTGGGTTTAATCCCCAGTACCACCACCAAAAAAAAAAAAAGATGTATGATATCTAGGATGGCTGATCAGACCATCTGGCTAGCAGAAACACCAGTTCCCTACAGTTCCCTATTCTTTTTAACAGAAATGCCATTAGGTCAATAATTTTATGCATACTTAAATTACTATTCATCATTTGGACAAATTTTTACTAAGTACCAATTGTGTGCCAGGCACCTAGTGAACAAATCACAGAACTTTGCCCTCAAAGAGGCCAAACTCTATCAGAGGTGACAGACAGTGCACAAGATAAATGAGCGGTCTCCGTGGTAGTGGGAGGAGCTAAGTGATATGGGAGAAGCAGAGGTGGAGCCCAGCAAGGGGCTCTGAATGCATCAGAGGTGGGTCTGTTGTTAGAGAATGTGGCAAATTCCATCAGAGTGCAGATGGGGATGCGGGAAGATGGTGAGTGGTCAAGTCACCTGCAGATGCACAGCTATCGTCTCTGGGGTACTGGGGATGGTACTCATCGCATCTGTGTCCAGGGGCCACTGCTTCTTCTCATCCTATTCTTTTTCAAGTGGCAAAGATGGGATGAGTTCTCCATCTTGCTTACACTTCATTCCTCTCTCCCTGGGATCATTCCAGGAACTTCCTGGTACTGTGATTGCAGGGAGGTGTTGGGGTTGCCTCTGGACCCACTTCCAGGAAATACCACCCACATCTAGAGTCCATCACACTGCAGAGAGCAACAGCCTTCCGACCTATCGGATTGAATGGATGCATGCAGAGACCACCCTTGGCAGCAACAGAGGATTAAAAATCCTTCCGTGAATATCTTGGGCCAAATCTCTGAAGAAGGAATCTGCTTTCATTTTGATAACATGTTAAAGTTCGGTGGCTGAAAAATCTGCAGAACAAGCAGGTCCCTGTGCAGAGGGGAGGGGAAAGGGCACGCGCTGTTTTGCCAATGGGAGGAAAAAAACTTTTAACGAGGGCAAGATAAGAGCCAGACGTGTGGAAATACTTCTCTTTGAGGATATTCTTTGTACCAATTATTCTTCAAAGATATCACGTTAGCGTTTTTGGCACAACTTGACAATTAAATTAGACGAATGGTTTTCAATGTTTTTGCATCTGCTGTTCCTGAGCCTCTTCTTAAGCTAACGTTTTCAGCCCGTCACACGCATTTTTAAACTTTGGCAAGTCATATAAACACTGAATTCAATTAGGTCAAGAATTTGAAAACATTTCTCTATTGGTCTTTTTTTTTTAAAGTGACATGACAAGTCATTAATTGGGCTTGATTATCATGTTGTGGTACCCAAAGTTCAGGGATGGAAAGATAATCAAGAAACTTCTGCATTTAGATGATGCCTTCCAAGGTGGCTTCATTTCTTATTTTCACTGACTTTCTTTTCCTGCCCAAGGGCTAATGGTGCACTGACACACCCTCCATTTCAATTTTCTGCTCTACAATGGTTCTGGTCCTGGTTCTTCTGGTCCCAGTTGGATCACAGGTAGGGCGGGGCAGGAGGAGAGGCTGGGAGACATCGACCCAATCACAGATGGCCAGGGGAAGAAGCGGGGCCAGAGGAGAAGCAAAGTCCTCGTCTCATCTCTTCAGCTAGAATTTCCCACTTGCTGATGTGACCGTGGTACTGGAGGAGATAACAACTTCCGGGTTTGTGCCAAATGGTCTGGGATTGGAATAGAGTGTGGATGGAGGCCCAGAGGGGCTGCAGCGGCCAGAGGATGGGAAGACATGGCTTTGCTGGGGACTTGGCTCCCGGGAGTCCAAAGGGTTCCACCCATGGTCTCCAGCTCACCCTGACATGCCCAGAGAAGCACAGACAGCCAATGGTCAGACAAGCCACTAGGACCAGGCTGGGACTAGGAAGTCCCAGAAAAATGAGACACCTTGGAGCTTGCCTTTCTTCTCTGTCCTTTCCCTGCTGCTGGCCTCTTCCCTTGCACAGGTCTTATTTTGTTTTGTGTTTTCCTCACTTTCGACATGTTTCGAGTCCTAATCGGTTTTGCTGGTTTGGTCAACATTGGTAATGAGAAGTGAAGCTCTTGTCTCCATTCTCAGAGCAGAGGTTACTTCTCAGGCTTCAACCATAATTATTTATGAAAAATGCCACCAGAGTCTGCTCTTTCCCTATCTGATCCCATAAGGGTTTTTAAATGATTACTAACTTAATGTCATCTTCCTTGCTAGATGGAAAACTCTCCAAGGACAGGGCTCAGGTCTAGTTTGTGCCCTGGTGCCCCCACCCCGCCCCCAGCTCAGCCCAGCTGTCTCATGTCTCTGTATGTGGGTGCTTTTACCTCTGAGGCTTTACTGGCCAGGGAGACTGCCCTCCAGGGCTAGTCAGAGTCAGTTCCCAGAGACAGTAAACAGCTTGGTTCTGTGCTGCCTTTTATATGCAAAGCAACCAATCCAAAGCCCAGACTGGAGCACTTCCTTTATGGGGCTCTTACACCCTAGGCTACTATTCCCCTGCCCTAATTACCCCAGGGCCAAGCACCAGAGAGCTAGGACAGCTCCTACATCCCAGAGCCCTCTTATATTATTCAAACCAGGCAACCCTAAACCTGCTCACCTGTCTTGCTCGCCTTTCCCAAGAAACCATCATAACCGCCCTTGCCCATGGTTCCCTTTGCTCCCTTTGCCTTGCGACCAGCCCAGCTGCCATCCCCATGTGACCCTGCATGGCATGCTGTCCCTCCTTCTCTTGGGGGACTTAGTTCTTTCCTTCCTTCCTTCCTTCCTTCCTTCCTTCCTTCCTTCCTTCCTTCCTTCCTTCTTTCCCTCCCTCCCTTCCTTCTCTCTTTCATTCTTCCTCTCCCTCTCTCTGGTACTGGGAATTGAACCCAGGGGCATTCTACCTATGAGCTATACTCCCAACTCCTTATTTTAAATTTGAAACAGGGTCTTATTAGTTTGCTGAGGGTCTCATTAAGTTGCTGAGGCTGGCCTCGAGCCTGCAATCCTCCTGTCTCAGCCTCCCAAGTACTGGGATTACAAGTGTGCACCACCATGCCCAGCTACCTTTTCAATGGCAGTTACCTCCTGAGAAGTTTGCTGCAAGCACTACACAATAAAATAACAATAAAACCTCTATTCTAAAACACTAGCACAGGGCGTGGCACCTAGCAGGTGCTCAGTTAATACTGGCAGGGGTTGACTAACTGAATGAAGCTTCCCTTCCAATGTAAATGTCCACAAAAACTTCCTGACTACTGCTTCCTCCAGCCTCTTCCTTCCTCACAAGATAAAGCCAACGGGGGCCACCCACTGGGCAGGAATTCAGGGAGTCCTTCCCTGCAGCCCTGGCCGGGGCTATTCTTCGGCCACCCACAGGGTGTGCTAGCCCAGCAAGGCTAGACTGATGGGGCTGCTGAGGGGAGATGGCACTGGGACATCACAGGGGCTTTTCCTGGCTGCCTGTCATCGTGAGACATTCCAGCTCACCAAGAGAACAAAGACAACAGCCGGAGCCTCGCCTTTTATGGTTCCATCCTGGCAGCACTTCAGGGACAGCCCAGAAGTGGACTGGGGGCCAGGCAGGCTTTGTCACCCAATTATATGTGCCTAGCCATCAGGCCAGAGGCTGAAGAAATGCTCATCAGGGCCAGCAAAAGGCGCAGGGGTCCCCACTGTTGAGGGGAAACCACCCCGGCAAGGAGCTTCCCTCTCACACAATCCCTAGCATCGCCCATGCATGCCCATGAGGGTGCCAAGGAGAAAGAGACAAAGCAATTTCATGCTTATATAATACCAGTGGCCATTATTGTTGGCCCTTGGGGGATATTTGTAATCTTCTAGAAAATAATCGGTGTCCTTTATGGAGCAGTCACTCTGTACCAGGTGTCACACTGAGCACTTTGTATGCAAAGTGTGAAGCCCAGAGTCTCACAATAACCCCTTCTCTGCGGTGAGGGGACTTGTCCGAGGTCACACAGTGAAGGGTAGAGTCAGATTCAAACTCATGCTCTCTAGCTTTCCAGCCTCACCCATATAGCCTTCCTCAAACAGTCAAATGCTACTAGGTGTCCAGAAGCCTTAGCAAAGTAACTCCCAGGTCTCAGCTTCTGAGGCCTTGGTGCCCATGGTTTCACTAAAGGTTTTGCTTTTTTTTTTTTTTTTTGCTCTATTATTTTGACTCAACAAGTGTCACTTCTAAATACTGCAGATTTTCCTTCAGGTGCTAAGAAAACCACAGAACCTGTGAAATTCCTTTCATATGTAGGCTATGTGGCCTTGAACATATTGTTTAACTTCTCTGAGTTTCCAAAAAGGGAACAAAATAGTCCCTCAGCAGGTTTGATTCCAGAACCCCAGGCTCTTTCCAAGTATCCTACACCTGTACCACCTCTTTCCCCATGGGTATTCTTGTTTCAAAGTAAATGTTTCTGGTATGTTATGGAGTTACAGGACATAACGCATACAGGTTTGGGTAAGGAATGGGCTTGGGCGTGGGACACTGACTTGTTCTTCCATTGCTTCCTAGCAAGATATGTAGTTGTCTCTGTGCCTCATCTGTAAAATGGGTGCTGGTAATAGCAATCCTTTCATGGGGTTAACTGATATCACCCGAGATGATGCGTTCCGCAGGGAGCTGGGCAACAGCAGGCACTCAATAATGTCAGCCATTAAGATGATCGTTGAGCTTTATGATTTACTTGATTCCACGCATGCCTCTGCATCTGGAACCACACTGTGAAGAGCCGCAGATGCTACGGGAGTCAGGTCGGTGGGGTCCACATAGCAGAGCAAGAGGCAATGTCCCGGCCGGCTGGGGGCAGGCCATAAAAGGGAAGGCGGGGGAGCCCTCGCCCTGACCTGCGGGGCCAGGCCTCCTGAGGGCTCACACTTTTCATTACACCTCCTCCATTCACAGAGCCAAGGTGTGTTTTCCCCCTTGGTCCTCTGCTTGCCAGAGTCAGCTACAGGGACCCTCCCAAGCTCATGTGTCCCTGTCTCATCCTTAACCCGAGTGCCACTGATCGGTGACACCTGTCTTGCACCATCAGCCCGAGTAACAGTCAGTCTGTCCAGAAATTTTTTTGGAGTAAGGATGAGCCATGAATTTCTAGTCCCAGAGTGCTTGATTTTCATATCTTTAGAGTTCTCTAAAATAGGAATATGACTTATTTTTGACAAGAATGCACAAGGTGGTCTCCTGCTTCTCCTCGTCACCTGCGAGTTGTTCACCAGTGGAGGTGGCATTTTAGAGTTGAGAGAATGTGCTCACTTATCTTTGCATTTGTGCAGAGATGAAATGCTGTCTGATTACAGTTGGTGGTAGTCATACTGGTCATTATTGCTTTAATCAGCACCTATTTTGTGTTAAGTTCTTATAAAGACCAAGGACTTTGCATGTGCTATTTTATAAGAACCCTGAAGAGTAGATTCGGTTATTTCCATTTGACCACTGAGGAAACTGTGGTCCATAGGATGAGGTGATTTACCCAATGTTTTACAGTTCTACCATATAATCAAAAGGCCTGGATTCAAACCCAGGCCTGTCTGACTCCCAAATTGTTCCTGCTTCACCCATACCATTTGGTGGCTGATGTTTTCTCTCCCAAATCCTGATGAAATCTTTGGCAAAATTTTCCTTTTCCAAAGTCCCTTGAAGAAATGTTGCAACAAGAAAACCTTTCCTCTTCCAAGTCACCTGACCTAAATGAGGGCATACTAAGAATGGACCTTCCCAGGACAGATGAGTCACTGGCCACTAGATACATCGGACAGGAGAAGGATATCCCACGAAGATTTCTGTGGCCCTGGGAAGAGCCAGGGGGTGTGGTTCAAATCTCAGGTCTGTCACTGTTTCAGCCAGCATTCTCAGTGCTGTGACCCAAAATACCTGATGATCACAACTTAGAGGAAGGAAGATTTATTTGCTCACAGTTCTGGAGGTTTCAGAGTTTTAGTCCATGTTAGGCCAGGTCACATCTGTGGAGCTCAGGGCATGGTGGTGGGAAGCAGAAAGAGCAAGAGGAAGGGGTCTGTGGAGATCATATATATATATATATATATATATATATATATATATATATATTCCCCCAAACCACACCACCTACCTTCTCTAGCCACACCCTGCCTGCCTACCTTACCACCCAATAAATCCATTAATCCATCAATGGATTTATCCACTCATGGGATTAGAACCCTAATGATGCAATTATTATACCTCCGAACATTTTAGAGTTGTCAATACATGAGTTCTTCTAGGGGACATTCTATATCTAAACCGTAATAGTCACCTACCAGGTGTGTGACCTGGTGAGTCACTGTGCCTCTCTAAGCCTCCACTGGCTCAGTATTCTGCATGTGTGCGACGAGGAAGAGTCGAGGAAAGTGATGCTCAGAGGTGAAGGGTCAGGGCAATGACACAGCAGGACTCGAACCTGGATTTGCCAAGTTCTGAGCACTGGCCCTCGGCCTTGTGCAGTGCTTCCTCCAGGCCCCCTGCTCCAGTCTCTGTAGCAGAAGTGAGAACCTGGCTTTTCCTCACCCACTCTGAGCCAAGGTAAGAGAGAAAGAGAGCCAGCTGCCCAGGATATCCCCCTCCTCCCGCTGGCTGGCTTACCTCTCTCCCTGTCTTCTCATGGGCCTGGCTGATGGCTGCTCCCTGGTCCTCAGCCCTCACCCTCTTGCCATACCGCACTGTGTCAGAACACTGCAGCTCTGAAGTGGTGACAGGAGTTAGTCACACAGCATCGCTTGAAGCTCAAGGGAGGCTCTACTGAGGGTGAGGTCACACTCTAGGGCCCTCTGGCCTTTTCTGAAGCCTGTTCAGAGCCCTGGCACTGTGCCTCTGGCCTCTGTGTCCAGAGGAGGTTTTTTTTAAAAAAATTATTATTTTTTTGATTCTGGGAATTAAACCCAGGAGCATTCTACCTCTGAGGTACACCCCCTAGCCCATTTCTAAACAAATTATTTTTCATTTTGAAACAGAGTCTCCCTAAGTTGCAGAGGCTAGTCTCGAACCTATGATCCTTCTGTCTAGCCTCCCAAGTACTGGGATTACAGGCATGTGCCACCATGCCCCGACTCAGCGGAGGTTCTTGCCATGCCTCGTTCTAGACAAGCTGGGGTGATAAAAGATCAAAAGACAAGCCCAGGCTCTGGCCTCCACTAGGCTACTGTCTGCCCTGTCCCTGGAGCTGCTTTCCAGGCCCCAGTGGCCAGCGGGCACCCCTCCCCAGCCGACCACCTTCCCTTTCACAACTGATCAAAAAAAATCCCTCCTGCTCTTAATTGCATGCTGTGTGTTCAGATTTCCTGAAGTTCATGAACCGCTGTGAAATTTAAGAAAGGTCTGCATTCCCACTGCATTGCTACTTTTTAATTCTAAATTCCACCCACCCTCCCTAGGAAAATAAGAAAAAAAGTCCAAGCTGCGTCAAAGAAAATTTATGCCATTTGAAAGGAGGAGGCCAGCCCCAAGTAATTCTACTAATAAAAGGGTAGTGAGAGATGGAGTAAAAATAATAAGGTTATATCCTCATAAAGTGCCTTTATTTGTGATTCCCAAGGCTCTCGGGGAATGTTCGCTCATCAGGGCCGGGTCTCAAGTGCAGTATCTGCTCCCCACGGCAGCCTCCTTCGCTCCGGGAGCTCCATAAACACTGGCCTGCAGCACACACCCGCCTTCGAGGTGGGGTGGTGGGAAGCGTACATGGAGGAATTTTATAGCAGAAGAAAGAGGAGCCAAGAAACCTAAAGACTTCCCCATAATCAGTGGATGAGTCAGGCTGAACCCCAAACGGAGCCCAGGCACGCACTGCACTCCGGGACTTGGAGAGGAACCCAGTGGGCGGTGGCCACAGGCCATTAAGAGATGCTTGCTCCATAATAACAAATACCATGTCCTAGGGCTCTTCCTGCAACTCCATAGTCCTGTGCAAGAGGAAGAGCACGTCTCCTATCCATTGGAGTGAAAAGGAAGCAGAGAGAATGGATAAGCCATCACGGCATGAACTGCCATCAGAAACTCAGAGGAGAGCTTTGCTGAGGCAAGCGTTTCCTAAGGCCCTACTGTGTGCCAGGCACTGGACATGGAGACGTGGCCCCTGATGCTGGGAGCTCATCATCAGGTCAATGAACGGAAGCAGCTAACAAGGAAGGAAAAGGTGCTGCTGCCGCAGGCAGCTCAGGGTCAGACCCACCTGAGTCACCAGCACCTTTTTTCTGACCTCTGAGCGGGCCTGTGTCCATGGGTTTCCTGTGTCCATGCTTGCCTCACAATAGCCAGAGAGTATTAAAAATACAATTCATGCTGGGCCTGGTGGCGCACGCTTGTAATACCAGTACTTGGGAGGTTGAGACAGGAGGATCCAGGTTCGCGGCCAGCCTCAACATCTTGTGAGGCCCTCCGCAACTTAGTGAGACCCTGTTTCAAAATAAAGAATAAAAAATAGGGCTGGGGGTGTAGCTTGGAGGTAGAATGCCCCTGGGTTCAATCCCTGGTACCACAAAAAATTAATTAAAAATACAATTCACTCCCCTGTATCAAAGCCCTCCATTGATTCATCCTACTCCTGTACCAAAATCCAAACTCTTGTTTGTAGCTTAGCAGGCTCCCTGGGGTCTGGCCCTGCTGCTCTCCTAGACCTCTTCTCCTACCATTCCTGTCCTACATCCTTATTCCCAAACCTGCCTTGGGGCTTTCAATGTGCTGTTCTCTGCTCCAGGAAAGCTCCTGCCCTGGCTCTTCCTGCCATCAGCATCCTCCGCTCATTCAAATCTTGGTTCAAATCCTGTCTCTTGAGAGGCTTCCCTCACCTTCTTATCTAACATAGCCTGTCTAAGCAAACCTGTCTTAATTCCCTCAAGGCAGTTGTCCCTATATGAACTTCTTTCTCTTATGTATTTATTTACTTACATAGTGCCAGTGCACCTGTATTAATTAGTTGTTGCTGTGTAACAAATCACCCCAAGACTCAGTGGCTTAAAAGAGCGACCACTTCTTACTGCTCCTGTGTCTGTATGTCAGCAGGGTGATTTGTCTGGACTTGGCCAGGCTCATTCACGTCTTTATGAATGTTGGCTAGGTGACTGCTGATCTTGGCTGGCTCACTTATGCATCCACACGGGTTGGGTAGGTAGCTCTGCTGATCTTGGCTGGGCCCGCTCACATGTTTGGGGGTTGGCTGGCTGTTACCTGGTCTAGGATGGTCTTAGCTGGGATGACTGACCTCTCTTGTACATGGATAACCTGGGCTTGCTTTCATATGGCTAGGCTGAGTTCTGAGAGATGAGAGTGCAGAGGAGTGAGAGTGCAAGCACACACTCACACAGGAGTTTGCACGGCCCCTTGGGGCTTAAGCTCGGGATACGCACACTGTCATTTCCACTGTGTTCTGTTGGACCAAGTCTCAAGACCAATCTAGATTCAAGTAAGGGGTAAACAGAATTTCACCTCTATAGAAATAGCTATCAAATCATATTGCAGCTGGGTGTGGTGGCACATGCCTATAATAACAGTCCTTGGGAGGCTAAGAAAGGAGGATCACAGATTCAAGGCCAGCCTTAGCAACTTAATGAGGCCCTCAGCAACTTATCGCGGCCCTGTTTCAAAGTAAAAAAAAATAAAAATAGGGCTAGGGGTGTAGCTCAGAGGTAGAACACCCCTGCATTCAATCCCCAGAACCACACACACACACACACACACACACACACACACACAAAATCAAATTGTAAAGAGCATGGATATTACTGATCCTAAAGAAGTAGGGACATTTTTACAATCAATCTACTACATTCTCTTTCTACAATGTAAGTTCCATAAGAGGAAGGGCCTCAGTGAGCACTTGACATGCACCATACAGGTTTCAACTGTTTCCTAACGCAGTATATGTAATTCTCAATACAGTTTTGGTGTGATTGTCAATTTGAAGGGGGGAAAAAAAGGCCCAAACCCTTTTTTAACACTGGATTCAGAAAAAGGCTGGGCTCTGAGTTAGACAAGTTACAACAAGCATCTGCTCTATGGGGCTGTTCTATGCTGGGAGACATATTTGCCCCATGGGATATCAAAATCCACGTAATAACAGGTCATGTTATAATGAGGTTTCGCTGCACATGCTTGCTCTCAATGTAGACAGCCGGCCCTGCCAGGTCTTCCTCCAGCTGCTCGCTTCAGACCTCTCTTTCCAGAAGGATAAGAAATACCTGTCAAAACGCAAAGCTCTAGCAATGAAATATACAGCGCGTGCTGTGGGAAAGCCCTCAGTTTACTTCCACAGGCTGCAGCTGGTGTGCAGGGCTGAGATGATTCATTCCTCCACCCAGCAAAACAAGGCCGTTTACAGGGTCTCCCAAACAGCACACATCCTCAACCTTTCACATGCTCCGCATTCGGCTCATGATTCAAACTCCTCTGTGGTGAAGAGTCGCAGTCTGGGTACTGGAAAACGATGCTCCTTTCTGCATTCCTCCCTGCTCCAAGGCAATACATGGTTACATTTCTAGGAAATTGGAATGTCTTTTAAATCCTGCTTCAAGTATCTACACATTCCATGTTAAGCTGTAATGCTTAATTTAATATCTCCATGGTAGTTGTAAGGGTTTCAAACAAGAGAGTCCACAGCCTCAGGGATATAGGAAGAAAACTTGAAAGGTGATAAAATAGTTTAGAGATGATTGTGCCTTTGAGATGAGGCCAAAATGCCAAAAAGCAAGAAGAGTTTTGCCACTGCTGCCAAGAGTGAACGTAAATGCCACTTGATAGCAATACCAAGGCCATTTTTTTTCTTAAGGGGAAGCATGCATCCTATAGGATTCCGTTTGGGTAGGGAGCAGCGCTGCTAGAGGCCAAAGAATAAACTTAACAATTTTGCTGAAAATCTGGAGGCAAGAAACCCATTTCAACCACACACACATACACACACACACACACACACACACACACACACACACACACACACTCTCACACACACAGAGAGCAAGAGCGAGAGCGAGAGCGAGAGAGAGAGAGAGAAAGCAATGTTTTTTCAATGACTGGGAGCTCTAGAAGAAAAGACTGAGACTGGAGACCAGGAAAGGCCAAATTCATTTCCTTTGGAAATCATTGCTTGGATTGGGGTTCTCAGATTGTTACTAACAATCTTGGAATCACCTCTTCCAATCAAAGGTGCTAATTGCTTTCATAAGGATACGGGCTAGAGCGGAACCCAAGAGCTTGACTAGCATGATGTTCTCATTTCTCTGGGCCTGAACAATGCTGTTTGGAAGGTAAACCTCTTGTTTGACTAGATACATACATATGACCCCCAGAGGTGCCACCTCTCTTTTTTAAACCCACCTAGGAATATTATTGATCTACTAATTTGTTAAATACAGATTGGATACCCTGAACATGGACTAAGTACTATTCTAGGCACAGTAAAGAAAACAGCCTATGTGCTTGTTTGCATGGGGATTATAAACAAAATCAATAGTGAAACATACAGTAAACTAGATGATGATAGATGCCAACTAAACTAAGAAGGGGGTGGTCAGTGAAGTCTTATTGAGTAGGTAGCATTAGAATAAGGGCTTGGACGAGACAAAGGATCAAGCCGGGTGGTTATCTGGATGAAGGGAATTCCAGGAAGAGAGGAGTCAGTTCAAAGCCCCCTGGCAGGTGCCTGGCCTGCTTGAGGAGCGAGGAGGAGGCCAGTGGTGGTGGAGAGGTGGGGAACACACTGGTGGGGATTTTGTGTGACACCAGTTTTAAGGATGTGCCCCTCTAACCAGGAGGCAGTGCTGGGTGACTGGTTGGCTTTCAAAGGAGTCAGTTCTAGGATGAGCATCTCAGAGGGAAACACAGGGCAGGAAAAAAGTGGCAGGGTTTGTATAAAGGGAAACCATTGTTTGTGGCCAGTACCATTTTCAAGTAGGAGTTCAGGTAAGAGTGAAAGAAGTCAGGCTTCCTGACCACTGGGCCTTGCATCCTGAGTTCATGGACAGGCAGCATGCAGGAAGTGCCCGCAACCCTCCTGAGAGGCAGAATTTCATGAGTGATATGTGCTCTGTCTTGGGCAAAGGATCCAGAGTTTCTGAGAGATTTTCACGACCACTTCCAAAATGAAGAACTACTGACTGCACAGAGCAGCCTCTGCTCTCACTTCTCTTCCAGGAGATGGCTTCGCAGGTGACCCTGCTGGGGGACTCCACACCAGGGAGCACACACCCAGTTCATAATATGAATCTTCACTCCGTCCTGAGGCAAGTCATTTTTAAACAAATACCCAAGAAGTCTGAAACGCATATGTGTGCTGCCCCTTCCCATACTCCACCTGGCTGAGCACTGTCCAGCCCTGCAGTGGTACTCAGGATCTGGACATCAACCAGTGGTCAGGCCAGGAAGTGGTTTGCTATGGCCTCCTACTGCTTGTTTGCATGGTCTTGGTGGTTATATATAATTTTTGTGTGTGTGTGTGTGGTACCGGGGATTGAACCCAGGAACATTCTACCTCCGAGCTACACCCCCAGCCCTATTTTTTATACTTTATTTTGAAACCGGGTCTCACGAGGTTGCAGAGGGCCTCACTAAGTAGCTGAGGCTGGCCGCGAACCCAGATCCTCCAGTCTCAGCCTCCCAAGTACTGAGAGTACAAGTGTGCGCCACCATGCCTGGCGGCTATCAATCTTTTGAAGTAGAATCTTCTTTTTAAAATTATTGATTTATCTCAATAATTTTCAATGTTTTGCCAGTGGGTTGATTCCCATTTCAATTTGTTTTTAAGTCAGCCCCAACTCCTGACTGCCTCTGTATCACCTTCTTTACAACCCCCATGGCCCTTCTACAGCTCCACATGGAGCTGGTCCTTGTCTCAAGGAGTCAGCAGGGAGCCTGGCTTTGAAAGGGTTTGTTAAAACAGGATGACATATGCAGTCTGAGTCAAAAGCTAGACATCATTACAAATAGCTGAGGGGCCTCAACAAGCCATGTAGCACCTCTGAGACTCAGTTTCCTGGCCCAGAATCAACTCAGTGCACTATGTGGTGTTTAAGAAATGAGGTTTTGGAGGGGAAGCCCAGGATTGGTTGTTGTTTTTAGTTTTTGCAGCACTGGGGATAGAACCCAGGGTCTCATGTGTGCTAGACAAGTGCTCTACCCCTGAGCTACATGTTCAGCCTCAGAAGTTCTGGTTTGAATGATGACTTAACACTTGCTAGCCCAGTAGCCTTTCATGGGTTACATCATCTTTATTGGTCTCAGTTTTCTCATGGGACAAAATAGTACCAATAAAGGTTTATTGCAAAAATATTGACTGCATAGCACAGAGACTGGATATAGTAAATATAAACTAGTCATTGTACTAGTATCATTACCATGATAGCTTCTAGTTGTTTTTATGCTATGTGAACTAGTACTTAATAATACAGATAATCTTATAGCTAAGCCAAAAAGAGGACTTGGAGAGGTTACTGAGAGCTACTCTGGCTCTTCAGAGTCAAAGCAAAAGATCCCATCCTTACCCACCCAAAGATGGCCTTTGGTCTCTGCATTAGTAAATGTGAGTAGAGAAATCATAAGGTAAAGTTGGCATCTGTTAGCTCCTGGCTAGTTTCTGGATCATTCATTCACTCTGGGATAAAGGGCAAAAATACAGCGGGTGGCCGCAGCTTCCCTAGTCATTCATTGACTATGAGTCTACATCAGCCCCCATGCTTGGTGCTGGGCTGGTTTCAGGTAATATGAGCTGGTGGCAGCTGGGCGCTCTACTCAGCTCAGGTGAGGGAACTGGCCAAGTATACAACAGGAAAGTTCCAGCTCTTCCCACGCATCCAGGTACTCCCTGAGCTGCTTGTCCCATTGTGGCCTTCAAAGAGCAGCGAAGGGCCTAGAAGGAGCCCTTGCCTGCAAATCCAACCATAGCCCACTCTCTCGCAGCCTCCCAACACAAGAACAGGGGTTGGGTGTCCAGGCTCCCAAGCCAGGCTAGAAATCAACTCCTCCACTGCTAGTTACGTGGCTCTGGGTGAGTTGCCCAAGCCTTAGTTTTCTCATGTGTAAATGCTAACATCACCCTACCAACCTGGGAGAGCTACTGCAGGCATTATAAGAAGTAACACATGGGAAGCACTTCCTCAGTAGTGCCTGGCTCAGGCAAAGTCCTGAGCAGAGAGCTGGTGTTATTGGTCGTAGTAGTAATGGTAGCCTCAGAAACCCTACAGTGTAGCCTAGTGGGTAAGAGCAGGGGCTCTGCAGCCAGATGGTCTGGGTTTAACACCTGGGCCTGCCAGCTCTGTGACACCTGGAGCAGGGTATTTATCCTTTGGCAGACTCAGCTTCCCATCTGCAAAATGGGATCATGAACACTACCCACCTCCTGGAGCTTTGATGAGGACTCAACGAGCCAATGGCATGAAGTGCTCAGGGCCACGCCTGCCTTAGATCACTGTCCACTAAATGACAGCTGCTGTGACATTAGCTATCTGTGCTGAATAGCCAGGTACTCTGGGCCCACTGTCTGGCTCTACCCTGTCCTGCTGAAACTAAGAGGGAAGGCAGTTCCCCTCGCAGGGCCCTCTCCTACCTTCACACTCACGCCATCGGATGTGGAGGCCCAGAGGCATGGGGCAGACTCTGGAGAGGGCAGAGACTCCCCTTTCTCATTTATGTCACTAAGGCCTGATGAGCAGAAGCTGCCATGGCCCATCTCCCTGCTAAGGCTGCTTCTTTCAAAAGACCCCCAAAGTAGGGTGGGGATAGAAGGACATGTCCAGGAAGCATAACATAACGCAGAAAGCAGCAGCTCCCGAGTGCACTGGGAAGACTGACAGGGGAGCCCCACCGGCAAGTTGGAATCACCCCTGTAGCACTTGGGCATTCCCGTCCTGAGAGGGAGGGTGTCCAGATGAATGGCTTGTCTCAAGCTAAGCAGAGGCCCTGATTTTATCGCAGAGTCAGTGGACAACGAGAACCAGACCTGCCTGCAAAATACCCGGGGAGTTACAAATCCAAATACGGTCTTGTCTTTGCTGTTTCGGAAGCCTGATCTATGTCAGTCCATTTGGTGGGGCGGAGCTCAGGAGGAAATCGGGCTCTTCAGGCTGGCTGCTCCTTCCACAGTTGTCCCCAAGATTCAGTCATTTGGGTTCCTGGGTTTACCATAAAATTCACCATCAAGTCCAGATTTTCTGGCCTGTTCCACCATAAGTACCCAGTATTGTTTCCTAGCTGTGTGTCTTGTCAACTGGGCAGGATTTTGCAAAATGGCTTAACAGCTTCAGGACTATATTTCTAAAAGGGGCCGTCATCTAGTCTCCTGTTTCACCTGTTCCAGGGCTCCAGGTTTTTGCACCAGTAATTGCCCTTGGACACCAAGTATCCTGTTGAGGGCCAGACTTATCACTGCTGAGCTGGGGCTTCATTCAGGCACGTGACAATTATGACCTTACATGGTCACTGGGGTCCTAATAATCCAACCAAGGTTCCAGTTATTAAGCTCTGAAAAAAAATCCCCACATCTCTTTCTCACCCTTCTCTACAGCTACTGAGCTTCTAGACTTTAAAAAAAAAGAGCCAGGCATGGTGGCACATGCCTGTACTCCCAGTACTTGAGAGGCTGAGACAGGAGGATTGGAGGTTCAACCTCAGCAACTCAGAAAGACCCCCTGCAACTTAGTGAGACCCTGTTTCAAAATAAAAAATATAATAGGGCTGGGGGAGTAGCCCCTGGGTTCAATCCCCAGTATCACAAAAAAAAAGAGAGAGAGAGAGAGAAAGAAATCGAGATCTTTAGTATTGGGTGCTACTCAAAAATCATGAGCAGAATTTCTTTTTTTTAAATATATTCATTTATTGGTGCATTGTAATTATATATCTTGATACACATCAGGGTAGCAGCATCATACATGCACACATTGCTGAATTTCTATTTGGATTCCCTTGTTAGAAAGAGTTCTTTGGGGACTTCACCTGGGAAGATAACAGTCATGTAACGATTGCTCCCGGTCATCCAGGTCAAGGTTAAGACTGCGGAGAGCAGTGTGTGGGTTTGAGGTCTTTTTGACCCTCAGTCCTTCCTTTGCGGCTATGTAAGTGACCACCTTCTTGATTATTAAGAACACAGGGTGACCTAGAAAAATCTGCAGGTTTCATGGAAATAAAAGATCCACAAACAAACACAGCTGGTTTCGGCTTTGATGCCGATAAACAAAGCGAAGCAGAGCAGAACCGCAGAACGAAAATCAGAAAACCAGACTGGAAAAAAAAGAAAAAGAAAGAAAGAAAATCTTTCCTTTTTTCTTCCCCCTGAGCCTTCAGCCATGGGAGGGAAGGCTCCGGGAAGCTTTGGAAAGGGCAGCGTTTGGAGTCTAAGGGGCTCTGTCCTGGTTCACGGAGAGGTCCCTGCTTCAAGGGGACCTGACTTCGAGGCACACTGGTGCACCCGAGGTGAACTCGCCCAGAGAAGGAACAGTGATTATAAAGGGCTTGGGGGGGACCAGGAAGAAATCAAGCAGCAGTTGACATTACCCCCCAAAGAGAGGACTGGGTGGGTGGGACAAGAGAGAATAACTGTTTCTATGAGGAGAAAGCAGAGGTCTCTAAACTCTTCTGAGATGCAAGAGGAGGAGCCTGCCATCCACATGTCCCAAAGAAGCCCAAAGAGTGCATGTTTGGAGCAGCCATTGGACTGAGAACCTGTCTCTGCATTTTCTACACTAATTTCAAACCACCTTGGGTCAGCACAAAGGCAGTTTCAAACACGGTGCTTAGAGAGCCTCTTTACAACTCCCACAGTACTCTGGGAAAGGCCTTATAATTAAAGTGCAACTTCCTATTACTGTATTTGGCTATCACAGCAAAAATACAACTGTTACTAAAAGTACGTGATGCAGACACGTCTCTATTCTGAAGCCACAGACACAGAAACAAGCTGAGCTGTGATCAAGTTGGTGACCTGTTTGGCCATTATTAATTTCTTTGGATAAGTAACAACTGTAGTTTCTAACTGTTCTTTTTCTAGAAAAAGACTGTATACTGTTTGACTAAATAACTTTTTAACTCTCTCTTAAATCTTCTAATGAAATAAACTTTTCCACATTTGTGATATACCATGAAATTCCTTCATCCCCTCTCCTTGTAGAAGATACAAACTCCTTGAAAGAAGTATTTTTTATCATTTTGTCACTCTTTCTCTGCATTAGACAATTCACTTTTTTATTAAAATCTCTATTACAAAATATTTCTAATGTGCCAAATAAAATTTAAAATAATAGTAAAAAATAATTATGTACCCACCATCTAGTGGACTAAATCTTGACATTTTGACATAGTCCCTTCAAATCATTTTTTTTCCTAGGAACAAAAGTTACATATAATTTAAGACTTTCTCCCACTTCCTCCTGTGTTTATTTCACTCCCTTCCATGACCCCCAAGTAGATACTACACTGAAGTAGGGGTTATTTCTATGCATTATACATATATGTTTATTTTACCTTTAATATATTAAACATATAACATCCAAGAATGCATAGCAAGTGCCAGGGAAAATGGATTTGTGCAGACTTCGCCCTGTGACACCAGTGGGGGGACAGAGCTGATGTGAGATCAGCAGGAGGAGAAACATGAGGGCAATACTGTGGCTAAAATCCAGGCATCTGACTATTGGCCCCCTTCTGGGATTGGGTGAGGCTAAGCCATGCCCATGGGGCAGGGCACTCCAGGCAGAGGAAGGAAGGTCACCCAGAGGACTCAAAATCATCCCCTCACCTAACCATCACCCTACGGTGGAACGCCACCTCCACCTGCCAGACACCCTCTTTCCACTTACTAGCACTTAACATCCTTGGAAGTTATTTTCTGTGACTGTTCCCTGCCCCCCCCCCAAGAATATAGCTTCTAAAAGAGGAAAAAATAAACATATAATATGTTTATCATACATTTAACAGTGTTGTACTCTGAATCATTTATTAATAAGTATGATATAAACCTGCAGGTTTTTAAATTTTAAATGCATCTATTACTATATAACTTCCTCTGTTCATTCAATGCTATGTGTTTGCAATTCATCTGTGTTACCACAATGTCTCAATGAAGAGTGATTTCAATGCTGGGAAGGATTCTATTGCACGAATATGACAAAACTTCTGTTGGTATCCGTATTGTATCCCATTTTTGCCATGGCAGAGCTTCGATGACCCTAGCTACACCTGCTTTCTTGTCCAAGCATCTCCCCAGAGTACATATGCCAAGGTCATACTGCTACATCATGGTGAATGTCTGACTTAAACTGTAGAAGTTATTGAGGGATCACTCCCCAAAGTGGTCGTGAGACCCACACCAGCGGAGTCAGGGCACTGCTCTCTCTGTCTGCTGAGCTGGTGGTAATGCCACTCAGGGGTTTCTCTGTTCCGGGCTAAGCTATTTGCATGTCCCATCCCATTTGATCCTAGCAATTACTTTATGAAGCAGGCTTTATCAATCCTATTTCACAGGGGGGGGAAGAGGCCTGGAGATGGACAGCCACTTACACAGATCCACCCTGACAGCAAGCGGTGGGGCAGTCATAGCAAACAGTTGTGTCTAGCTCAGAGCTCCTGAAAACAAAATGTGCTTGCCTTCCGAATTGCAAAAGCATCCTTTCCCATTGACTGAACAGATTTGCAGCTGCAGGTACAATGAAGTTGTCTGAGTGATTGAGAAACAGGTTCCTGTGCCCAGGTTCAGCCCGAGCTCCGCCTCCTCACTCCCCACTGGAGGCTGGTGCCAATGCCCAGGCTGCTTCCCTGCTGCTTCGCCCTGAGGAGCAGGCAGAAGGCCCAAGCTGGGTGGCATCAGGGCGGGCACCCTGGCTTCCATGGCCAGCAGTCATGTGTCCTCAGACCTGACCCTCTCCTTCCAGCCAGGGCGTCCCGCTCTCAGTCAGGGCACGGGGAGCAGCAGTCACGCACGCCGCTGTGAGCATTTCTCCAAGAGTGAGAACAACATCACGAAGCCCTGGCAATTGAATCAGAACAAATGGATCCTAAAGACAACTTCCAACTTAGGCCCTGGCAAGCTGAAGGAATGTTAAAGAGACACATGAACCTCAGAGTGAGGGGCCAGTCCCCCCGGTTGATGAATCAATGCCAGAAAAACCCTCTCGCCATTCCCCATCCATCAGCCCCGAGCCGGGAGGTGGCACCAGCCGGCTCTCCCTCTCACACTGCCTGTCGTGCTACACGTCCACGCTGAGTGTGGTTGCAGGAAACTCACCGGGACAGAGACCAGGAGACCCTGACTCAAAAGGAGAACACATCAAAAAAGTGGGCTCCCCCTTCCCAGGAGGCATCCAGAGATGCTGCCCTTCTGCTGGGCAGTAGGTCCAGCGCTTCAGTGTTAATCAAGTTCACCCCGGCTACACCAGCCTTGCAGAGTGCTGGGGGGAGAGGACAGGCTGGCCGGCCCAGGGCTTGCACCCTCACCGTGCTCCGGGGTGTTCTGAGGGCCCTTTGGGGAGTAATCAGACCCCAATCCAGAGGGCAGAGGCTCTGAGGTAAGCTGGATCTGAATCTGAATTCACTTATTATCTGTGTGTCTTTGGCAAATGACTTAACTCTCTGAGGCTCAGCTCCCTCGGATGAGGAGAGGGAGGTACTGTCCCCAACCTCTGCTAGCCATTTATTGTAAGGATTTTAAAAATAACGTGTTTAGGGCACTTGGCACAGTGACTGGCACAGTTAATCCTGCTGCTCACTCTTAAGGTGATTCTGTGAGAATCAGAAACCAGAGGCCCTTCTCCAAGACACTTGACTGCCGTTTGGCAGAAGTAACTGTGCACGCATCTGCAGTGACTGGGCAGCGACTGTTGCCCCCTGGAGTTGTGCAGTGGGCAACCTGGACAACTGTAAGCACTGGCCTTCCACATGGGAACTGCTCAATCAGTGGTAACTAATATTTTCTTAGTAAGAATAGAAACCAGCACCAGCCTAGGCCTCCATGAGGGGCTTCGAGACGGCGCTGAATTTCCCAGGAGCTTGTAAATGAGTTCCCAGGCCTCCAAAACATGTGCGGAGCTCATAGATGGGGCTTGGGGGGGGCAGGGAAAGCTGTCAGGCAATAGTCTCAGCAGGAGATAGGCCAGTGGGGGGTCTCAGGTCAAGCCCAGGAGGCATGCCTCATCAGTCAGGAGCAAGTTGAAGGTCTGACAGCTGGGAGGTCATTTGGAGCTCAGTGCCCCTCCCAGGACTGCACCGAAGAGCATATGAGGACAATAATGTATGTGAAGGAAAATGCCCATGAGCAGCGTGGCACACTGAAGGATTATGACTGCTTTTCGCTCATGCATCTTTTTTGTTGTTGTGTGTGTGGCACTGGGGACTGAACCCAGGGCATTCTACCTCTGAGATATACCTCCAGCCCTTTAAAATTTTTTTGTTGTTGTTTTGTTTTAAAACAGGGTCTCCCTAGGTTGCTGAGAGTCTTGCTAAATTGCCAAGGCTGGTCTGAACCTGCAATCCTCCTGTCTCAGCCTCCCAAGTACTGGGATTACAAGTGTGTGCCACCACGCCCGGCTCACTCATGCATCTTGGCTCCCTGAAACCCTTTCCTTCCAGCCACCTTGAGAAGTCTTGCATTCTAAAAAATCACTACAATTTCCTTTTTGACTTATTATAAAAAATTAAGATGATACATTTTTTAAAAAAGAGATGACAATTACACTTCAGAAAATGAGGCAAAGATACAAATGGGCAATTCTCGGGATCACTATGACCAATGAACAAGAGATAATTAGCTAAGTCTAAAAAAGCAAAATCAGTATGAAAGTGGAATGGGACAATTTTCGACCCATCAGACTGGGACAAAGTTAAGATTGATGATATCCAAAGTTGCTAAGGTTTTGGGAAAATATGAACTTCCCCACATTGTTCGTATGGTGCTTTCAAACATTGTAGAAAGCTGTTCGGAGGTCCTTATTAAAATGTCAAGAGAGCCAGTCATGGTGGTACACAACTGTAATACAGGAACTTGGGTGGCTGAGACAAGAGGATTGCAAGTTCAAGGACAGCCTCAGCAACATAATGAGACTATCGGCAACTTAGTGAGACTCTGTTTCAAAACAAAAAATAAAAAGGGCTGGGGGTGTAGTTCGGAGGTAGAATGTTCCTGGGTTCAATTCCCAGTAGAATATGTGCATGCACGTGCGCGTGTGCACGTGCACACACACACACACACACACACACACACACACACATGTGCACACGCAAAATGTCAAGAGAGTACACCTACTAACTCAGAAGTCCTACCTCTGGGAGTGGATTCCACAGAAATAAAAACATCAGGATATATTGTGAAGGATAGATGATGTTCTCTGCGGCCTTCTTTATACCAACAGGAAAAGTAGAAACAACCTAAGGTCCATTGGAGGGGTAAAGTTGAGGAAACGTGGCTTTAGCATGAGGAAATTAGCTGCATTGAACACTGGAGGCAAATCATGGTAATGAGCCAGAAAGATGAACTTTGTACTATATCAAGAGACTGGCAATGTCCCCACCATGCAAATTGTGGGCCACAGTTCTGTAAAAATTACACATATATGCATGTAATATGTTACAAATGTGAATATATGCCCAACTGTCCTATCAAACTGCCAGAGGAGGCGTATGCAGGAGGTTAACTTCCTATTTGTTTCTGTGCACAGCTTTAAGAGTAGAGTTGTGGTTGATTTTCGCTTGTGTATTTTATCTTTTTTTTAAATAAAAATTTTAAAAAATTAAATGCTCTTTATAGAGCAGTTGGGAAATACTGAGCTACATTTTTCTCATCTTTTTTCATTTTTGTCTCCTCTCTTACTTGGGATGGCATCGTATCACACGTCACTTCATGCCCCACCTTTGAGGGACTCGGCGCTGTGATCAGGAAGCAAGGTTTGGAGTACAGAAAGGAGAGTGCTCAAACGTCAGGGGTAGAATGGAGCCCCAAACAGGTTCAAATGAATGAATGTCCAGTCACATTTTGTTTCCAGATGTGAACACCGAGACCTAGTGGACGGGCGGGGCCAGAAGATGTTGTCACTCATGCAGGCCAGGAGCAATTTGCAAGGAGCAGACCACTGAAAACATAAGTGTGGACGGTTCTGACTGAAGAAGCAGCTGACTGAGACCCGTACCAAACATCCCCAGTGAGGATAAACAGGTGCAAATCTTGACTGGGCTCGGGAGGGGGGCTCTCCAGCCAAGTTCACCACCAGCCACTGACCTCCTTCTCTTTGCCAGTCCCCTGTCAGGCACCCCATCACCATTGTTCTCATCCTTACTACACCCCAGGAGGCAGATTATATTTATCCCAATTTGCCCAGGAGGAAACTGAGGATCAGAGTAGGTAACCTAGCTGGGGAAGTTAACACAGCATTTGGGTGGCTCAGGCAGATTTTGAATCCAGTTACATCTGTCCAATGTGCTGACACCTACCTTCTAGAGAAAAACTACTTTGATGTCTCAAAGGCCTTTTTATTATTTATTTATTTATTTATTATTTATTATTTATTTATTTATTTATTTATTTATTTATTTATTTATTTATTGTGTGATACTGGGGATTGAACCCAGGGGCATTCTACCTCTGAGCTATACTCCCAGCCCTTTTAAATTTTTGTTTTGTTTTGTTTTGTTTTGAATCAGGGTCTCCCTTGGTTACTGAGTCTTGCTGTTATGATCAGATACAGAATGCCCCCTGAAGAGGTGATGTATTAATGTTCAGAGTTGATATAATTAAGCCATGAGGATTATAGTTTGATCAGTAGATAAATCCATTGTAATAGATTTACTGGGTGGTAACCTAGGCAGGTGGGGTGTAGCTGAAGTTGGCAGGTCCCTGGGGTGTGGTCTTAGGGACTGTGCTTTTGTCTTTGAATCCCCTTGTTTGTTTGTTCTCTTGTTTCCTGCCTCCATGATGTGAGAGCAGTCCTTGTTCTCTCCCTATCTCTGCTCCTGCTGCCATGCCCTGAGCTCCACAGACTTGGCCTGAACCTCGAAATCTCCAAGAAGCTGTGAGCAAATAAATCTTCCTGCCTCTGAGTCATGTGGCCAGGTGTTTTGGATCACAGCTGTAAGACTGGTGACTGAGAACCTGGCAATGCTGCTGAGGCTGGTCTTGAACTTGCAATCCTCCTGTCTCAGCCACCCAAGTACTGGATTACAGTCATGTGCCACCATACCTGGCTCGAAGGCCTTTTATAAGGACAAATGTGGAAAGAAGCAGGGTCTGAAGAGATGCCAGCCCAAAGCAGGCATGTGAGGGACGTCTCTTCAATCATGCCAAGCTAAGTGCCTTGGAATGACATGTGTAGGGAGAAAGGGACCACGCAAAATGGGAAGGGTGGGCTGGCCAACGTTCCACAAGCTTCAGGAAGCTCATGAGTGAGTCCTTCTCAGGCAGAGCAGGTAACAAAAGCTGTACTTACTGACTTGGGAGCTCAGGCCACTCTAGGCACATGGTCCCCATGCCTGGGCACAAGCTGGCTCATTCTGCTTTTCTCATCTGTTTTAAAAAGTACCCAAGCAGTAAGCTTTTGTTTTGAAAATCAACACCCTGCTGGATTCCTCCAGCTCTCAGGGACGCTTCTGCCTCTCCTCCTGCCCTCTCCTTCTGAGCAGATGTTTTTCTTTTGTTCTTCTGGGATTTGTCTGGCAATGGGTTTCTCTGCACTGATAGACTCATGGGGAAAACTAGAAAGGGAGGGAATGGGAGGAGTGGCGGAGTAAGCAGGCTCTGCTTCTTTATCTGGAATCTGTTTTCATCTCTCTTTGCCTCACCAGGACCTCAGCTTCTTGTCTACAATGACAACGCACATTTTTTTAACAGCTAGAATGAAAAATGACTACATCACTTTGGATCAGATTACTGAGGGGATAGGAGCTCATTCATCTCAAAACCAAACCAATAGGTGTAGACACCTAGGTGGTTAAATCAGAGCGGCTCCCGCGCACCTAACCCAGCTTTGCGGAAAGTGTCTCCCTTCACCTGCCCACCTCTGATAGCTGACACTGAGTAGAGAGTCATTTCTTGCACAGGACTTGTGCCTGTTAAAATACATGTTGGAGATGGGCATGGTGGTGCACACTTGTAATCCCAGTACTTGGGAGGCTGAGACAGGAGGATCACAGGTTCGAGGACAGCTTCAGCAAGTAGTGAGACTCTCATCAACCTAGTGAGACTCTGTTTCAAAATAAAAATAAAATAGGGCTGGGGCTATAGCTCAGAAGTAGAATGCCCCTGGGTTCAATGCCCAGTACCACAAAAAATAAAAATAAAAATAAATTAAAAAATAAAAATAGGACTGGGTGTAGCTCAGAGGTAGAATGTTCTTGGGTTCAATCCCCAGTAACACACACATGCACACACACACACACTACATTAGTCCCTCAAATCTGTAGATAGTGACAGAGTGTTTGAAGAATTTTCCTATATCTCTATAATCACTCATTCAAATAAATTCTATGGGCACCAAACATGTACTGGGTTCTGGACCTGATGAGACAGACATGACATCCTGTGATAAGGAGGGCACCGTGACAGGGTGGCCGGCTAGATCCGGTACTGCACTCCATGCCCTTGACCCCAGATTCTGTGCTCCTCCCATCTGACTACCTGACACACTAACGTCTGGATGACATGAGACATTATGCCTTGGCAACTGTCCTCGCTTTGGTACAAGTCAGTCCTGTGGTTCATTTCTGTGTAATCTGAGTGCAGGACTGGGCAGAGAAGATAGCGAGAGGGCCTGTGGAGTGTACAGGAACGCCGAAGGACCACCTGTGGCATTCCCAGGTGTGTGTGGTGCGCAGAAGATCCCAGGGGGAGGTCCAGGGGGAGAATGGAGCGGGAGGATGCAAACCCACCTCTCCCCTCACTGTGCTTCTGGGCCAGTCTTAATCACTGCTGCTTGACTTCCTGTCTGATTTCAGACACTGGTTCTTGTTCATCTCTCTCCCAAATTCCTTAGAGCTCTAAAACATCTCTCACTTTCATTACAGACCTCATTTTTTTTTCTTTTGGATGTAGGGATTGAATCCACAGGCATTCTACTTTCAAGCTATACCCCCATCCCATCCCTTTTTTTGTTTTTTGTTTGTTTGTTTGTTTGTTTGTTTTTCAAAAAGGGTCTTGCTAGGTTGCTGAGCATCTCACTACATTGCTGAGGCTGTCCTCGAACCTGCGATCCTCCTGCCTCAGCCTCCTAAGCACCATGCCCGGCTAAATTCATCTGCTTTTAAAAGAGCCGAGGCCACCCAGCACGGGCCCCCTGGTGATACCCATTTCCTTATTCTTCCACCTAGTGATGTGGCAGGTGCTTTATGGGCCGATTAACTTCTCCTCCATCTTTCTTATTTCCTTCAGAACCTAATGCCTGAATCTTCTTGCTTTTGTATCTTTACACACAGCTTCCTCTGGCTTCCTCCTTTTGGTCCACAAAGAGGCCTGCTTCTACCCTATATAAGAAATGTGTCCACTCTGCAGCCTCCTCGTCTTCTTTCCCAGTGCCCGTGGCCTCTTCCCTTTAGTGTCAGGGCACTCCTCAGCTGTTCTTCTCTCACTATCCCCGTGATTTTGTGTCAGGTGGCAATACTGAACATTCGGTGCCCAAAGTAATGGTCTTGCCCAATCTGGATTCTTACACTCAGACCTTCCTCCTCTGCCTGGACCTGTCTACCTTCTCTGTTCAGTGACACTAAACTCAAATTCTGTCCCAACCTTGCTGTTGTTTTCCTCCATTCTCCTACAGTGTCTTTTCTGAGTTCCACACTTATGTATTCAAATGACCACAGAAAGAAAAGTGGGCAAAGAGATGACAGAGAAGTGTTCCAGGGGATAGATTTCCAAAATGTCCGATGTCACAGAAGATAAGAAATGAGCAAGTTTTAGGATGGAGATGTGTCTATAGGATTGAATGGCAGCTTTTTTCTTGTTTTATCTAAAGGAAATCCAGGCCTGAAAGCACAATTCCATGAACAAACAAGCAAACCTCTGGGTTTTTCTGTCCATAATAGAATTTTACTAAGAAACAACATTCTAGCTGCGGGTATAGCTCAGTGGTAGAGTGCATGCCTAGGATGCATGAGGCACTGGGTTCAATATTCAGCACGGAAGGAAGGAAGGAAGGAAGGAAGGAAGGAAGGAAGGAAGGACCTTCTAGTGGCTAGAAGTGCCCAAATAGAAGCTTGAGGACTGTAGCTCAGGTAGGAACAGATAATTCTGCTTTCTCCAAAGGTTTTTGATTACATGATAACCTCCTGTGCACAATATTGAGATTGGCACTGATGAATTTGTGTATGTATATCATGTCCCTGGAACTGTTTCCTTCATGGAGTCTCCCTATCCCTACCCACCTCCCTCCTTTCGGTCCCCTCCATCACTCCACTAGGGTTTCTCCTCCTTTCTCTGGAGTCGCTCCTGTATCTAAGTTTCTCCCTAGTTTCCACACGTGAGGGAAAACATCCAACCTTTCACTTTTTGTGACTGACTAATCTCACTTAGCATAATATTCCCCAGTTCCATACACCTTCCTGCAAATGGCATAATTTTATTCTTCTTTATGGCTGAGTAGAATTCCATTGTGTATATATTCCATAATTTTTGTTCCATTCATCTGTCATCTCTCAGTCTTTTTTAAGCACTCATCATCTTTCCCACTAGTATCACCAGCATCTTAATATTCTTATGACTACCACCCCATCATCATTCTCATCTTCATCACCATTATCCCACCAACACTGCCTTCATCTTTATCATCATCAAATGTCATTGAATCGTGTCCCCCACCAAGAACCACATTCTGTCCTGTTTACTTCCCATACACAATCAAGCTTAATGTCCATAGCAATTCTAAAGAGTCAGTTTCCTATTTCAGTATGATAGATGAGAAAATCAAAACTCAGAAAGATTCGAGGCTGAGATGGGAGCAATTGCAGGTTCAAGGCCAGCACATGGTAACTTGGTGAGACCCTGTTTCAAAATAACAATTAAAATAGGGTTGGGGCTTTAGCTCAGAGGTAGAATCCCCCTGGGTTCAATCCCTAGTAACTAACACACACACACACACACACACACACACCAAAAACAAAACTCAGAAAGATTCATAAAATTCATTAACTCATCAATGACTGCATCAGGCAGTTTGTTCTAGAACCAGATGCAGATGATGACCTGCTAGACTCAGGGGCTTTGCCTCCCCATGCCAGGCTGCCTCTCTTGAAATGTGAAATTAGACCAACCTGCCAATGATGTATTCAACAAGCTGAAACAGAAGAGGAAGGCCCTTTTAAAACCAAGCCAGAAATCTTGCCATAAATAGCAAACATGTTGATACCAGGAAAGTGCATATCCCCAGCACTAGGTGGATTGAGACAAGTCCGTCTTTCAGTATACACATTTTCCAGTTTGTTAAACTGAGATGACTCCATATTTGTCCATGAAGAATTTGCCATATTTAAAAAGCAATACTGAAAATACAATTCAGTGATAAAAAAAATCTTCTCTTTTCTTATTTGCTTAGAAGGGTCTGGTCATTTAAAATGTTTTTTTTTTTCTAGTAACATACATGAGAGAATTTATTAATCCCAAATTAAGACATTTGTTTAAATGTCAACAAAAGATTGAAGTAAAAAAGACATAGATATGACTTGCTTATCTCTAAAAAGATACACTGAAACCAAATAGTGGTTTAATAGCATCTTTCCAACATCTTGCCTCCTAATGGACTTTGCAGGATTATTTTAGGTTGAAGTTTTTCCTATGCAGTACCACAGCTCTTCAAAGACTCCATTCCCATCCTTAAGCCCTTTGGGAGACAGTGGGGGAGAAAAGGGGAGGTGAAAAAGCTCTCTTGTAAATCCCTTTCCAAAAATCTTTGGCTGAACAAAGACTTTCCCATTTAGGAGCAGGTGACAGAAAGATTTCTCCCATAGGCAGCACATTAAGACTCTCCCCAGAAGTAAACAAATCTGTTATGATGAAAGCCGGACACTCCTCAGGGCTGGGATCTAATGAAAATGTCAGCGTTTTACACAGTTTAAAAACTGACAATTCAACAGTTTTACAGGAGCAATTTAACGTTTATCATCACTTACATGAGCTCAAATGCAGACAAATGAAAGGGCAGCAGAAGAAACCAAGTGACTCTGCTCAGAAGCCACCATGTTACCCACAACCCACGAGAGTTGTGCAATTTGCAATTACCAGGCAGTGTCAGGCAACAGGGTCTTATAAAAGGCAAGTTGGAAATCCACACTGCCAGATAGGATCGATCGTCAATGTCGTAGTGACCACACTTTGCACTGTCATTCACACCTCACCCCATTAAAGCCCAATCTAGGGGGAACCAGAATACTAGAGAAAGCCCTTAAACCAGCCTAAGGTGATGCACTAAGAGCTTCTGAGTGGTCGCCAAATTCTGTTTTAGATGTTATCTAAACCACTAAAAGAAGAGAAAGAGAATATGTAACTCCCAGCCTGGTAGAGGGGAAAATAGAAATAAATAGGGAAAGCACAGTCAATTCAAAGAGGGCAATAAAAGAGAGAAAGGGAAGAAAGGATATGATACTAAAACATGCAAAGTAAAGAGAGTTAAGACCACATAGCTCATTACTGTAAATACAAATAGCTTAAATTCACCCATGAAAACAGAGACACCAGAGTTAAGGGGGAAAAATCCACTTTCATGTTGCTCATAAAAAGGGAAGGATGGAAACATACTCACACACAGAAACAAAAATGATGTTGCTTCAGCAATATTATCAGATGAAATTTAAAGATGAAAAGCATTAGTAGGGATAAAGGGGGATATTAACTAAAGATAAGAATGAGTCACAAGGAGCTGTAAGGTGAGATGATGAAATTTCATACATTTATAAAAGCACATTCCAGGACTAGAGAAAACAAAAATTGATAGGATTGCTAAGAAATGCCCAAATCCACAATCATCATGAAGATTTTAATTCATATCTCTCAGAAACTGAGCAGTTTGGAAGATTTCAGTTATATAATTTACAAGTTAAAGAATGCACAAACACCAGGCATGGTGATTCATGACTCTAATCCCAGTACTTAGGAAGCTGAGACAGGAGGATCACAGGTTCTAACTAGTCTCAGCAACACAGTGAGACTCTCAGCAACCTAGCAAGATCCTGTTTTGAAACAAAAAATACAATGGGTTGGGTGTGTAGCTTGGAGGTAGAATGCCCATGGGTTCAGTCCACAGTACCAAAAATAAACAAATAACTAAATAAAATGAATGCACAAAGAACATACACCAAAAGAATACACATTATCTTTAGGTATACAGTGAATGCTTACAAAAAGTTGAAAGTGTGCTTTGCCGTTAAAATATATCAGCAAATCCAAGTATGACATAGTTGACATCTGAACTTCTCTGTTAGAAGAATAATGCAGTTTTAGAACCTTACACATCACGACCAATTTACCCAGTTGTCTTCCTAGAACACAGTTCTCATTTTCCAAGACTTATTTTGGGTTTTACCTCCTTGGAAAAACCTTCTCTGACCACCTCAGGTCTAGCGGCTCCTCCCATTTCGTTACTCCTTCTTATATCACTCTACTGTATTTACTTCATGCAAATTACTAGTCCCCAAAAGACTAGCATCCTATTTGTTTGTCCACTGGTTTACTGCCCCCTGCCCCTACTGAAATGGAAGTATTGCAATATCTGGCTCCTGGACTGCAGCGTGGCATCTAGCAGGCACTCAATGAATACTTGCTGATAACAGCCCGACTCGGCAGCCTACAGAGGTCTCCGCTCCTCACAGAGATGTAGCCCTCTCCCGGGACAGACCATGTCACATTAGGGTCATGAGTGCTACAGTCTCAGGAAGACATAGTGCGTTTGTCCTCATATCTGCGGTGTGTACTAGATGCCAAATAAATGGCTGGCTCAACATAGGATGAGACTTTGACAGGTGTGCCAGAAGAAGCCGGCACCTTGGGAAGCCATGTCGCCTGCTGACAACCACATCTTGTTAATGAAGGAGCCTCGCTCCTGTCTGTAAGCATCGCTTTGCTCTCCTCCGTGTGGCCCCCAGGTCCCCTGCAGCACATCCCGGGTTGTGTGGAGGCTGCCATTGAGGACAGAGAAGACAACGTGCAAATGTCTTTTTCAACAAACTCTGCTTCTGTTACTATTATAGAGCTACTAGCCATTGCAAATCTATTCAAATCGACTCCAATCACCATTTCTTATAATAGCAGCCCAAGGGCCACACTGTCCAGTTAAAGAGACAAAGATAGAATTTGGAATAACAGCTTGTTAACTCAGCCGTGCAGTCACATTACCACCCCGATAGTTAAAGCAGGACTCACTGTGGGACTCTTGACAAGCTGCTCAGAGGCCTAAGCCCAGTTTGCACATCTAGGAAATGGTCACAATATTAGTGCTTACTTCTTAGAAAGCTATGAAGATTATGAAATTACTCCATTGGAGTACAGAATATAGTATGTGCCCCAATGACCTTGATAAATGTACTAAGATTCCAGGCCCTTGCATGGCCAGCTCAGTTACTCTGCACTGATGTGCCAGTTTTGCTTAAGAAACTGGCTTTTGATAATCTGTCTCCCAGAGCCCTTCCGGAGAGGCCCTACTATTATGGAATGAGTCTTCGTATTCCTTTGAATCTGATTAAATCCATTCCCTGTTTTTAAAGCACAACTAGAAAAATCCTAGCCAGTGCCAGATGTATTTGTGAAATGGCATTTTTTTAAACTGAAGATTTCAGGAAGATAGGGCTGTGAGAGGGGAGCCAAGATGACAGCATTGATGTGCAAAGGGGCAGATTGTCTGGGGACATTCTTCTCCCACCTAACCCTCCTTCCTATTTCAGAGTGAAACTTTTCCATCCCAAGCATCTGCTTGCCAGATATGCCCCAACACTGCAGCCACTGGTGAGAACCATCAGGCACAAAGGATTTTCCCTTGGATTGGCAACTCCCCGAAGAAGAGCACGTCCAAACTTCAGGTTGATCGGGGAAGATGGGAGCCACACACTTTTTTTTTTTTTTTTTTTTTTTGCGGAACTGGGAATTGAACCCAGGGGCATTCTACCTCCGAGCTACACCCCGGCCCTATTTTTTATACTTTATTTTGAAACTGGGTCTCACGAAGTTGCAGAGGTCTCACTAAGTAGCTGAGGCTGGCGACAAACCTGGATCCTCCGGTCTCAGCCTCCCAAGTACTGGGATTACAAGCGTGCGCCACCACACCCGGCGCGAGCCACACACTTTTGATAGCAACTCCCTTTAAATATCAGAAGATGTTTAAAGTGCAGGTCTTCCAAAGCAGTCTGTGTGGACGCGGCCTCAGAGCCTTACCCAGAATCACCCAGGCAGAGCCTGGGCGGGCGCCCAGGTGATTCCTACAAACAGCCTGGGTGCTGAGTCACTGGCGTTGGCCCTCTAGGCTCTGCCACGTGGTACTGGACAGGCAACTCTGGACATCATTTGGGTTTGCCCCTGACCACAGCAAGCTTGCCACGAGGCCTTCTTCTGCAGGTCCAATCAGGGTCACACGCTCTGCTTCTGGGGACCAGGGAAGGAACCCAAAGGAAGTGAGCCAAGTTTGTAAAGGCCAACACCAGTGGCCAGAGAACTGGAGAAGGAAGGCCTGCTGGGACTGCTGGGAAGAAGGGGACGACTTGAAGACTATTATGGGAATATAGCTCAGTATGTCTAGATCCTCTCCCCTCAGATCCAGAAAGGCAGAATGGTATGATAGATTCTCATATTTTAGGAACCCTGGGTAGGTTAAAAAAACTGCCACCTGGACAGAATTGACTTGCAGGCTCAGCCAGGGAATCGAGGCTCAAATTCTTCATATCTGCAGAAATTATCCTTTTGCTTCAATCAAAAAAAAATTCCCTGGATGAAGTCAATGGTATGTGAATGATATCCTAATAAAGGTAAGCTTTATCTATTAAAAAAAGTCTCCCTTTTGTCAGGCATGGTGAAACACACCTATAATCCCAGTACTTGGGATGCTGAGACAGAAAGATCACAAGTTTGAGGCCAGCCTCAGGAACTAGGTGAGATCCTATTTCAAAATAAAAAATAAAAAGGGCTGTCGATGTAGCTTACACAAAGTCTCCCTTCTCAGAAACAGGCCAGATCTTCTTCAGCAAGTAGGAACCTAGGTGCTCCAAATGCCTGTCTTCATTAATTTGTAATTTTTTAAAAACGCTGTTCAGACCACACTGAAATTCATGTGCTATCTGTCATGTAGTGCTGGCGCTGGCTGTGTGCAGATAATGCGCGAGCTGTCCTCAGGTATTCTAAAGTGCCAGAGCTCATGCCTTGAGCTTAGGAAACAAGTGCCTCCTGCCTGTGGCAGAGCCCTGCCTACTTTGAGTCAAGTAACACACACAGAACCTGGTACTCTGGGCTCCTGCTCCTAAACAATGGGGACCAAAGCTGGGGATTCAGGACAGGAACAGGAGGGAATTCGGAAGCCACAGCTCATGTCCTACCTCCTCTATAATAACCAGCATCCACTGGGCCTTACCACAAGCCAGGCATTGTGTTCAGCTGTGTGGTTAAAGAGTAAGTGCTCAGGAAATGTGTTTGGACCAGTGAATGGATAAATTAATGAATTGGGCATCTCTTTGATTTCATGTTTCTAAAATTGAGCCTTAGCATTGCAAAGGTATTTGGGTTTGCAGAAACTATTCTCTTGCTTGTCAACAATTCCTGGGTGCCCAGCGCACAGTCAGCATGCTAGGGATGAAGGAAAAAATACACAGAGGACCTTGCCCTCCAACTGTGTCCTTGGTATTAGGACAGCTGAGACAGTATAGTGAGGCCTTGGGTAGAGAAGGCAGAGGGGGAGGCAGCTCCTCCCTCCTGGAGCTGCTGCCACACCCGAGAGCATCGCTGAAGGTACTCACCACCCTTCCCTGAAAGGTGGACACCTCCTCCTCCAGGGGATGGTGAATAGCCCTAGCAGGCAGTTTTGTTTCCAAGGACCAGGCCGGCAGAAGCTGCCCCCCCCGACCCCCGCAAAAGGACACATCTGAGAGTGAGGCAAGAGATGAGTCAGAAGAAGCAAGGAAAGGACCAGAGATAGGTGCCAAGGTGCTGGTGGCACCTAAGGACATGGTGCATCTAAGATTAGCAGATTCGGGAATAGTCTCTGCAGGTGCAGTGCTCTGCCCTGGGGTTCGCTCTGCAGTGGTGTTTCCACCCATTTGGTTGGTGCCCAGAAGGTTCTCTGCTGCGGGAGCCTGTGTCCTAGCTGGCATGGGAAGCGATGCCTGCTTCCTGGGGACACTCTCACTTGCCCCTCCTGAGCCGCAAACCTATAAGAACAAATACCTGATCCTCTTTCGCAGACTCAGCTCCGGGTCCCTCCATCTCAGCCTCGTGTCCCTTTCTGCCAGCCCCAGAGGGAGACTGCTTCCCGTTTTCTGCTCTCCTGGTTCTCTGCACTGATCCTTTAGAGTGGGGTTCAAAGTGTGAAATGTGGCTACTCACGAAAGCCCAGACAAGCTCTGTGCTTGGGTTCCCAGAGGGTAAGGATACAGTGTCGGTCTTGTCCACATTGGTATCTCCACTGTCTCGGTCAACATTTTCACTGCTATAATCCCAAAGACCTGACCATACATCTTGGAGGGAGGAAGATTTATTTGCTCAGTTTCTTGGGGATTCTGGGTTCAGTCCACGTGAGGCCGAGGTCTATGGATCTCAGGGCATGGCGGTGGGAAGCAGAGAGAGGGAGAGCACATGGGGTCTGCTCTCACATCACAGAGGCGGGAAGCAGAGAGAGCAAGCAAGCAAGGGGATTCAAAGACAAAAGCACAGTCCCTAAGGTCGCACTCCCAGAGACCCACCTTCTCCAGCCACACCCCACCAGCCTAGGTTACCACCCAGGCCGTGGTAAATCCATCATAATGGGTTTATCTACTGATTATATTCTGAACATTATTACATAAGCTCTTCAGGGGGCATTCTATATCAAACTATGACATCTACCCAGCAGGCAGACTAGTGTCACCTTAGCAATAGGCAGGGCCCCTCCAGGAGCTTAAGGTAGCAAGGAGACTTTCTTCCTTTTCCCTGGGAGAGGTTTATATGCACGGGAGCTGGGGAGCAGGAAGGGGCTTTCCCCCAGGTCCCACTCACCTTGTTGGCATCTCCAAGCTGACCTTTTGCTCTTCTACCGAAGATCACAAATAAGAAGCTTCCTAATGAGCAAGTGATGTCCACAACCAGAGATGCTACATTTATAAAAATAAGAGTCTGGTACTATGAAAATTAGAGCTAGGGAGAGTCAAAACAAAATCAAAACAAAAAAACTATTGCCTTTATTCTTTGGCCAACAAGTCCTAAATCTTTAAGAACCTCTTTGCCTCAAATCCAATTTGTTTTTAAAAATCATATTTAAAAAGCAGCTGGGCATGGTGGCGCACGCTTGTAATCCCAGTACTTTGGGAGGCGGAGGATCCGGGTTCGCGGCCAGCCTCAGCTCTGGCTCTCTCTTTCCCTGTCTCTCTCTCTCTCTCTCTCTCTCTCTCTCTCTCTCTCTCACTCCTTAGCGAGGTCCTCCGCAACTTTGTGAGACCTGGTTTCAAACTAAAGTATAAAAAATAGGGCCGGGGGCATAGCGCGGAGGTAGAACGCCCCTGTGTTCAATCCCCGGTACCGCAAAAAAAAAAAAAGCTTCCCCTTCTCTCATTATGAAGAGAATCCTGAGATATGGTATTTTCACATTCCATAAAAATCTAAACAGCTGCTGTATTTCCAAATCACATGGAACATTTAATATCCCAAAGATCTACATCGGCATTCTTGGTTTTAAAAAGGCAAAATCCAACAGATGTGGTCACCATCTTTCTCCAAACTAAATGAAGACAGCAAGAGTCATTCATCAGCTCCCTCACATGCTGGTGCAGCACAATTTCACACTCCTATCTCCAGCCGAGTTTATTCAGTTCCCGCTGTGTGACTGAGCACCTGTGCCTGGCTGGCCAACTCTCAGCGAAGTCAATAAAATACATGACACTAAGATGAAATAAAACTATGTATAAGTTGGACAAGGTGGCACATGCCTGTAATCCCAGCTACTTGGGAAACTGAGGCAGGAGGATCAGAAGTTCCAAGCCAGCCTGGACAACTTAGAGAGACCCTGTCTCAAAAAAAATTTTTATTTAAGGGGTAGGAATGTAGCTTAGAGGTAGAACGCTCCTGGGTCCAATCCCCAGTACCAGAACCAAAACCAAAACAAACAAACAAAAACCAACTCTGTTTAATATTTCCTTAGTGACTCAGCAAATCCTTTCTGACTTTGCTATGCTACAAGGTGAGGCCACTAGTACTATGACATCAATATATCATCATATCTATCTATATATTACTAGATTGGTATATTAACCAGTGGGAATAGGAGTGTAGAAGTATTTTACTGCATGGAAAAATAGTTCAGTAACCAAGTGTCTGATGGAAGCTTCACCATTCTTTCTCTTCCCCCCTTCCCTTTCTTCTCTCAGCGCTCAGTGGGTGTGTTTGAGGATCAGAATGAAGCCTGGCCAGCGTGACAGAGCACTGGGGGAGGAAGCAACAGCCCCAGATGAGGCTGGGGCCAGAGCATGCCAGGCCTTGCAGGCCTTTGCCAAGCATTTATATTCATTACAAGAACAAAGGGAGCTGCCTGGGGGGGTTTAGGAAGTGAGTGTATGATGTAACTTACATTTTATAAAGATTGCACTGCTTAGCTGTCTGATGAATTTATGCCTCATGCCTTGATCGGATCACAAGCTCCTGGATGGCAGGGCTACAGTTACACCCCTTTAATACCCACACATCACGCACTGGTAACGTTTTAAACCAATGACTGTCAGACTTCAAGTGCATCGGAATCACAGAAGGCTCATTCCAACACAGCTTGCTGGACCCACCCACAGAGTTTCTGATTCAGTAGGCCTGGGTGAGGCCTGAGAATTTATATTTCCAAAAAGTTCTCAGGTGATACTGGGATGTAGGTTGCTGGTCCAAGAACTGCACTTAGAGAACCTGTGTTTAAATCTCTTTGTGAAATAAATCAATCAACAAAGGAGGCATGGAAGCAGTTTTAAAACAAAACAATGGAAACACTCTGTGGTTTCAGTGTGACCTAAAGCAGCAATCATTGACTCTAATTTTTCTTTTTCCCTTTCAAGATTATTCTTTGTCATATTATGTGATGATAACAAAAATGACTAACCCATTGCATGCAGAAGTGCTCTGAAAGGAAATAGATCACAGTGATCAGACAAGATGAGACGCTTCAGAGACTGCAATGCCAAGTTTAATTATAAATTAAATGCCACTTGAAGATTTTTTTGGCAAAAGTATGTGATTTATTTGTGTAGGCAGTTATTACCTGCCTCAATCCAGAAAGGCTATGAGGTGATGAGGCTCCTTGGTGCTATTCCAAAACTACAAGTTGAACTAAACTTTTCCTTAGAACTGAGGAAGAAAGCTCACCATGGCCTATAGCTGTTTGATTCAAAGTACACAACGTTTGTAGAACAAAGTGGATTCAATCTCTTTCCTAGAAGGAACCCTTAAAAATTCCAATGTAGGCGCTCATTATGCCAAAGCAGAAACCTAACTCAAGAATACAACAAAAGGACAGAATCAACACAAGGACAACATACTTCAACCTGGGGCAGTTGCGTGCGGAGTGCCACACTGGAAGTGCATGGCCCCAGCCCTGTGGTCTCTATGAGGTTACTCTGTCCAGCCACACCTGAGGCCTCAGTTCCCAAGCACAAACATCATTTGCCCAGAAATTGATATTGCAGCCCAATAAAAAAAATAGCCAGTTCAAACTCAGGAACAGCTTAGGGTTTGGGGTTCACTAGGAAGCCCTCTTGCCTGAGGCCAGCAAGGTCTAATAGGTTCATGCTCTGCTCAGGAAAGACGCCAGTCAGAAACACCCCCAGGATTGTGTACGCTATTCTTAAACACCCAGGGGTGATCCTAAGTGAAATCTCATCTATTCTGCAGTTACTCAGGATCTCTTGCTCTAAGAGGTCAACTGGAGAGGGGAGGAATTCATAATATCAAAAGCCACAGGATCAAAACAAGAAAGCCTGTTGAAATCCATAGGCCCTGGAAAGCAAATAATAAATATAATAGTCATTAAATCACAACCAATGAACAATCCTTCTCTCTGTCCCTGTAGCAAGACACCACCAACACCGTGTGCAGTCACCTTGAGGCTGACACAACAATTTACACCAGATGATGATGAACTTGTATCTCTGGTCTATGCTGGAGGGAATCATGGAACAATCTGGCTACAAATTAAATACAAAAATAGCAACCTCTACACTCTAGCAAGAAATGAGGCACATGTGAGCTCGCCAATCCAAGGTCATTATGCAGAGTCTCTCTGAAACCCAGCACCCCAAGGCATTTGCAGTTACCCACCTCCAAAAGGGTAAAAGTAAACACTGGACCTGCTCTGATGTTACACTGCCACCGGATCCTCCCCGCTGTCTCCCTCCTCCTCTTCTTCTTTACAGACAGGTAAAGTTGGATCTCTTGAAGGAACTGGGGGTTCCCACTCTAGGCAAAGGTTGGACAGGTGATCAATGTACAGCATGAGATTTGGCTGTGCCTACGTGCCTCCGACAGAGCTGGATCATCTAGGGCAATGAAAATTGCAAGCAACAAGAAAGCGTATTAACAGCAAGGGCAGGAAACCAGGCCACACACACAGTTCCCCAGAACAGCCAGCCACCACTCCGTTCCTCACTCATTCACTCCGCATGCTCACCAAGCACTGTGCAGGCTCTGGATGGAGAGAGCAGTGACAAATATAAACACAAGCCCTGCCCTCAAGGAGTTCAGAGGCTCTTCAGGAAAGGATGAGACGAACAATTACAGGACGGCAGGTAGGGGAACCTAGAGGTGCTGTGGAGTACAGAGCAAAGGCGGCCAGCCCAGACTGGGGAAGAGTGGTCAAGGGAAGTTTCCAGAAGTGACATTTAACATTGAGCAGGAAGATCCAGGAAGTTAACCAGACAAGACTGGGGTGGGTCAGGACATGCAAGATTCTTGAGGAGAGAGAGCAGGATTGGTATGAGGGGACCAAAACCCTTTGTTCTCAGCCATTCTCCAGTCCATAATCCTACACCCATCCAGAGCACCGGGATTTGGAGTCTTCATCCCCCATTGCAGGGTGTTTCTCCAATTCCCACAATCCAGTTGTGTTTCTACCTCTCTGGTGGGATCTCAGGAAAAGGAAAGAACTTTGAAAATAGTTGGCTCCATAGGAAGTGAGAAAAACCCATGTGGAGTTACACTGCTCTGAAACAGACCCATCCCAGCATTCAGTTTTCTGCACACCAGCAACAGGGGTGAGCGCCATCCTCACTCGGGGTTGTCAAAGCAGACAAGATACAGGATTGCAATTTGTCATCACCAACTCAGGAGCCCTGGAGTTCCCTCCTTGGGCTCCCCGCCTTTCCCCTTGCTTCCCTCCACATCCCTGGGAAATTGCAGAGGGAGCATTTTGTGCTCTTACCCTCGGTGTTTTTCATGGTTATCTACAAGGCTATCACGGACGCAATACCTCCCACTTGCCTTGTGCAATTAAGGGAAACCAGAGAGCTGATGAAGCCAATGTTGTCACTGGTTTCCACATGGAGAACAAAACGAAACAAACAAAGAGCCCGTGAAAGTCCCAGGAGCTTCAGAGATGCCCGGGTTCTAGCTGCCTGGGCATTATGAAAGAATGCATTGTAAGGGACAATTTAAGAATAGGAAAAAAAAAAAAAAGAATAGGCAATGAGCACATGATCATTTCACCCAGAATGCACAGTCCAAAGGAGCTTTCCTTTATGTTTTAATATTACCATACAACTCAAGTCCTGCGAAAAACAACCCTGATTGAACGCAGAAAGAAACAAAAACTCTCACTTCTAAGAAGTAGGGCAGGCAGTTATTTTAGAGACAAAGAAAGGATGTCTTTTAACCAAGACAACACAAATTTGTTTAGGTTTTTTTCCCTCCACTAAGTAAGTAGGCAATTAGGTTTTTTCCAATAAAAATATCCCTGTGCATGTGCAAACACCAGAGGCAATCATATAATTACCCTGCCCAATCAGATTCAACTGCTGACAATTGAGTTCTCACTGCTCATTAACTTCAGATTGCAACGAGGTCTTTACGGAAGCCCTCACCATCTCTTTACAAAGGTTCCTATGATACTGGGAGCAGCCCCAGCGCTACCTCATACAGGCTAATCATCCCCAAATCACCGGGGCCAAGGCCAGCCTACTCTGGCTTCCTTCTGCAAAAATAGAAAGAGAAATGTGAAGACGCGCTGGGCCTAAACGCCCTTGGTTCATTTGGGGATCTCACTTCTAAATATAATAGTAACCTTTCACCCCCACACTTTAAGTGCCATAATTACGTAATTAAAACCAATTATGTCATTTAACAGAGACTTTTCCAAGCCAATTACCTCCATCATTGACCTCAGAAGATTTCCCACACTGACCCGCAACAGTGAAGATTGGGATAAATTTGGATGCTGGCTTCCAAAGGCTGGCACAGACGAGCTGGGTGGGTTGTGGCTGGTTCAGGTTCTTCTCCGCTCTAGAAGCTGAACTGAGTTCATTTGGGCCTAACGATACCACCAGGACATTTTTGCACAATCTTTCCAATATGTTAAGATAATTCATTTTTCATACCCGCCCTGATAGTAACTTCCAGATTGCAGATGAGAAAGAAGAGTCAGGGAGAGTTATAAAGTGGCCCCCAAGTTAGCTGCCGGTTAACTGTAATGCTAGGGCAGTGTGTATGTGTGTGTGTGTGTGTGTGTGTGTGTGCGCGCGCGCATGTGTGTGCGTGTGTGTGTATGCACGCGCACATGTGTGTGTGTTGTTTATTCTCCTGGGCATACATTACTCCCATTTTGATTCTCCCACCCTATTTCCCTTTGAGCAACATATCTGCCCAGCTTTCAGCTCACATGCATAAGATGAACTTCCACTCCAGCCCAAGGATAAGCTGTAACCTAGGCCACAGCCAATCAACTCCTAGCATTCCCCTAGCATTGGTTCAGGGATGAGCACGTGATCCCATCCAAACCAATGAGATACACTGAGCCTTTGCCGAGGTTTTTGGGAAAAGATCTCTCTCTTCCTAATTGTGCTTGCATGTGAGAGGAGGTAGGCTCTGGCACTTCAGCCCCATTTTGCTACCAGTAAGGGAGCAAGGGAGAAGGGAGCCAAGAGATGTGGAGAGAGTAACTGCTCTCAGACCATCCCCACCCCGCAAACCTCTAATCGCTTCATGTTGAGAGTATGTGCATTGACACCATGGGTCAATTCAAAAACATGCTGAAGAAAATAGGAAGAGTGCCACCACCTATATAGTTGGGGCAGTCTGGGTTACAAGAATGGAACTAACTGAGTGTGGTCATGAGCAGCAAGTTTGCCTCCTATTCATGACAGTTAAATGCCTCCAATTTCTGAGTTATTTAAAGAGCATACCATTTTATGGGCAGGAGGAAGCACTTTAATCTACAAAATGATTTTTATCACAAACTAAACATCCTTGTAACGTTTTGGTCTTCCACTTTGGTCCGAGTTGTCTCTCCTTGGAGTTGAGACAGCTGTCGGAACTGAGAAGACCTCCTTCGACCTTGCACTGTGCCCTGCTCAGTGCTAACACTGTACTCTCCAACTCCTGGATCCAGGAGGGATGTGACAACTCAGGATGCTGCTGCGCATGGTGGCACATGCCTGTAATCCCAGTGCTTGGGAGGCCGAGACAGAAGGATCACCGGTTTGAGGTCAGCCTCAGCAATTTAGTGATACCCTCTGCAACTTAGTGGGACGCTGTTTGTGAAAAAAAAAAATAGGGCTGGGGCTGTAGTTTGGAGGAGGAATGCCCCTGGGTTCAATCTCCAGTACCACACACACACACACACAGAGAGAGAGAGAGAGAGAGAGAAAGAGAGAGAGAGAACTCAGGACACTTGCACTCATCAAAATGGGGCATTTTATTTCTCCACAGCCTTGAGGGAAAGCAAAAAGGAATAAAATTTCCTTTCATGGCGGGGGTTTCCACCTTGGCATTACTAAACTTTGGGGCCAGGTCATTCTTTGTGGTGGGGATTGCCTTGTGCAAAGTAGGATGTTTGACAGGACCCCTGGTCTCTACTTACTAGATGCCAGGAACACCTCTTTCCTCAATTGGGGACAATAAAAAATGTTTGCAGACGTTGCCAAATGTCCAGGGGTGGGTGTCAGGATCGCCCCTACTTGAGAACCATTGCTTTAGTAGAACATTCCATGTATTCAGTGGGTCTTCCTCATAGCACCTTTGAAAATGTGATTCCTTGCAGTATTATGATCTCTTCTATTTAAAGTGTGAAGGTGAGGAAACCACCACTCCTCTTAGAACCTTCAAGAGCTATGTAAAAGATGCCCTAAGGAGAGCTGACTAACCCCCCAAGAAAAATCCCCCCACAAAAATGCCCAAGACAGTGATGCTGCTCTCTATCACAGCTATGAAGCCACTGAGACTTGCCGACCCATTAAGGACCAGGGTAGAGGAAAACATATCAGACGGAAATAATTTTACCTAAAGGCCAGCGAGGAGGGAAGGGATGTGCAGGAGAAAAACGAGAAACAAAGAACAGGCAACTCTAGTGAGTTCAAAAGCGGGGCTCAGGCTTCTCACTTCTCCAGGAAAGAAAACGGAACCTTAAGATGATTACTATGTTTCCTGAATTCAGGTTCAGCCCAGAACATGAGAGAACCTCAGCAGAAAACACACCTCCAACAAAACACCCAAAACTTATCTATTATGCAGAAAAAAAGGAAACAAAAGGCCAAAAATGGTAATGCCTAGCCTATCTGGGCAAATGTGAGCTAGACATTTAAAGTAAGCAAAATGGATGGGTCTGTAGAATATTTTTCAAGGAAAGGCATTTATTTGCACTGTAATACCAGCAGTCACTAAGGGTAGACAAGCAGAAGTCTCTCCTGCAGGACTAATTAGAATGAGAACATAAGATAGAATTCACTCAGTCAACATTTGCATTGTTGGGCTGGGAAGAAGAGCTTTGACTTAGTTTTTCCGCTCAGTGAGGACAATTAGTTGTGATGTTCACACTGCAGCTAGCTGAAGCCTGGTATTCCAGGACAGAGGGTTCCTAGGAGACTTTGCTTCAAGGCACAGACTTCTGCCTGGAAGGTCCTGAGTTCTAAGTCAGTCAGAAAAGCCAGGTTGGTTTGTGGGTAAAGACTGGGCTTTGTTGGGACTTCCTGGCACGAAATATTTGGATTCTATAGTTGTCTATCTAGACATTTGAATACCTGTGGGGTGGAAAGGCATAAGGGAGTTCAGGTCCCCAGAGGTGGGACACCCTGCTTCCTTGTCCAGGCAGCCTCCCCCTCTAGCTACCATCTTGTTCCAGCTGTCCCATTCTTCTGGCCCCTCTGTCCTCATGGCTCCCCTACGCCTAGTGAAACCTAACTACTTAGAAAGTGACATGTCTCACTGGAAAAACAGCAAGAATAAAGAGATGTCTGGGTGGGGTGGGCCCTCCTTCCATTGTTCTTTTAAGAGTACTAGATTTTCTTTTGGTAAGAACTAATATGCAGAACAAATAAAAATAGAAAAACAGAAGTACTGTCCTGAGGTTCTAGCAGAGATCCACAGTGACTCTTAGGAGTTGCATATAGAAATGTTCTTTTCTAGAGGTTAGTAATTAAATCTGGAGGCGCTAGACCTCAAACTTTGATAAATGACGAGTGAGTGTCTCAGGGGACCTTCTTCCGATGGGTCAGCAAACTCACCCTACACCCTCTCTACTGAAATCCTTCATCCTGGCCAATGTGGGTTTCTCAGAATACCTGGGTACGGCAACAGAGACAGAAGAGAGGTCCGTGTTCCAGTTCCAGCCCGCGCTAGAGCCACACGATGAGTTTTGTATTTTTGATGGTGGGCCCTCCTGACTGAGTCCACAACACTGGCACACAAAGCTTGTTTGGCCAAAGCAGTTCAGCAAGGTGGGAACGTGGGTTTGCTTGAGCAGGCCCAGTACCTTTATTTCTTTAAGCCAAACCAAATCAATGTTCTACATGCACCTTAAAACTTAAAGTACTGCTCTCCCCATGTCCTTTCAGCATGAAGTGGAGGAGGGACAGTATCACGGGTGGCAGGTGTCCCAAGAGGCCACCCTCATAGTCAACATCTGAAGAAGACTTTTAAAAACAGTAACTCCATGCTTCGGCCAGGAATAAGTTTTATTCCCAATGCATTGTTGGGGTGGGAAGAAAGCCTTTGACTTAGTTTTTCCTCTCAATGAGGACGCTGTGCTAGTGTGCACAGGATTGTAACAGTGTCTAGAATTCCAGTTATGGTAGAATTTGGAATCCAGAGATAAACTTCAGTAGGTCTACAAATCTTATGCAAAATTTGGTACAGCTACTTATATGTTTTATTCTCAGGAACAGATGTATGGTTTTTATCATATTTTCAATTGGTCTGAAATTCAGTATAAAAATTAAGCGCTGTTTCCCTTATTTTTTTCCTTAGCTATAATTTATAGAACATCAAGCTCACCCATTATAAGGGTAAAGTTCAAAGTATTTTGAGTAAATGTATAGGATTGTACAACCATCACCACAAACCAGTTTTAGAACATTTCTATCATTCCTTAAAAGATCCTGTGACTGTTCATGATAAGTTTCTCTTAATTTTTGCAACAAAAATTCTAGGGTTGTAAGAAGACTCTTTCCACATTTGCAAAGCCAATCCGCTTTTTCCCTTTCCCAAGCACCCTACTAAAAAATGATTTGTTATTACTCTGAAATTCAAGTATAACTGAGTGTCTTTTTTTGTGTGTGGTGCTGGGGATTGAACTCAGGGCCTAGGCAAGTAAGTGCTCTAATACTCAGCAACGCCCCATCCCCTCCTACATTTGTTAAATCTAGCAACCCTATCCAGTACCAAAGCGGAATTACAGTGGGTAAATGAATACTCACTACTAGAAATAAATGAACTTGTCTGGAGCATTATAAATAAACATGTATTGTTTTATCAAATTTGAACCATCTTGGTTCTAAGACAGACAGAACCTGGTTCCAGTTAGAATTCAGGCTGAAAATTAAAGCTGCCGAAGCAACCTACAGAATTCACAATCCAATTGCTGTTTTACAAGCCAGGCTGGGACCTCAGGCGTTCATGGGATTATATGCTACATTTGCCTTGAAAGGTTAAAGTGGATGTAATTGTTAACCTTGCAACTCACAATCAGAACTGGAAATGTGACTTTTAGGGGCACAAATTATAGGGAAATCATTCTTAACCCTTTTGGGGGTCACAGACTCCTTTGAGAAGATTTGATGAAAGTTATAGGCCTTCTCCATAGAAAAACGCCTGAATATGCACTCACACCCTTTTGCAGAGAATTGTTTTTGAGGCGGGGAGAGGTTTCCTAGATTCTGTGACAGTGTTCATGGGCCATTCAAAGATTTGAGAGACTGGGTAGGTCGACTAAAGCCAGCATGAAGTCTTATACCATCTTTCCTTTCCTCCCATTTGTGTGGGAAGGGAAAAGGCTGAGGTGGTGGCTAGGGAACTGGTTAAGGCCAGATGACCCAGCCAGGGCCAGCTGGCCATCAGTGCTGAGGGGCAGAGGCTGATTTCCAAGGACTGAGTTTCACTGTCTGAAATGACAGATCAGCCTGATGGTTTCACAGGTCACATCTCATGGATCTAGCAGAAAGATATCTGGGAAGGGCTCTTTAAGGGCCTGGAGAACTGCATGAGATTTTGTATTTAAAAAAGTTTTAAAATGCTGGATACATGGTGACTGAAGTTAACTAAGCACCCTGAATTCCAAGTCACTTGATTATCTGATTGTAGATTCTATGGAGCTGAGGTCTGAGACAGATGGGGAGGCCCTGGGCATTTTTCTTTTGAGCCCAAGAAAAAACATTTGGCAGGGATGAGAGAGAAAGACATCCCGGCCCTAACCATTCTCCTGTTCTCCAACATTTCTCCCCCTTTGAACTTGCTCCACCTTCCTTCACATGGAAGATTGTCTGCAGATCTGGCAGTGAGTGGCCCCAAACTGCCCACTTTTCCTCTGACAAAATAAAAAATATTTACCTCCAATTTTATGAACTTAATTTTCTTTTGAATAACAAAGTTTCCCAACAACCTATACATACCATTATATACTGTTATGCCAACAAGCACAGCCCATGTAGAAAAAGGACAAGTGTGTCCAGTTCTGAGTTTTATAGATAGTGGCTCTTTTGTGTCTTAAAGCCACCTACAAATTAGGTCCCAGCTTTATCATCTACATTTTTTTCAGAAGAAAAAAATAAGGGAAGAAAAGTTAAGTGACTTATGCAAATTTACCCACCTAGACAATGACAAAGAAGGATTTCAAGTGACAAAACCTACAGTATAAGGAAGAGATTAATTATACAAGCTGCAACTAAAAAAAAGAAACAATACATGTTTTATTCATTCATTTTCTCTCAAACACAATCTACCACTTCAAGGAAATTTATTTTCATGCCCAGTGACATGAACCACAAAACTATTTTGAATGTTTATTTGATACTTACTGACATCTAAGCAAATCAACTATGTTCAGAGTTATCACGTCAAAGGAAAATCAATTATTTAGTTTTTAGGTTTTAACTTATCTGACCTTGATCCTGGTAACAGCAGGAGAAAGGCCTATGCTCTGTTCTTGTCTTCCTAGGATGCTGGCGTCCTGCTGGTAAGAGCATGCTGGGAAATAATGTTCTGCACTTTTGTGTTAAGACTTAAAAAGAAAAATACAGAGCTTGTGTAAATCACGGACAAAGTTGACAAATTTCACGGCTTAGTCATGGTTAACATATCAGATTTCATGGTTTGACAAAGATTAACAAGAAAATCATATTAGAGTTACAACTATTAGTAGATTCTTAGGTATTTGGTAAAGAAACTCCAAGCTCTCCAGACTCCACTGCCCACTCCTGTCCTTGGACCCACAGATGCAGAGCCTCCATTAATCTAGGGAGAACAAAGGAGATCTCCCACGTTCCTGAGTCCCCTCCTAGTTATGGCCTGTGCCTAGTGGGGGGGGGGTTAGCCTCCCTGGGATAAAGCAAGGTTTTGCATTTATAAACCAATTCATAAAAGTGTAGGGAGAGAAAAAAAATAGCCTGTTTCTCCATAACAGAGACATTTGCCTTAACATTGCAGGCGCTAAGAAGAATGAACGATCGGTTTTGGAACTATGATGTTTTAGGTAACATTAAGTTTTCCTGTCTTTATGAGGAGGCAATTCAGGAGAGGCCCTGTTGTTAGAAGTGGCCTGCAAGCTGGGACTTCAAAAAGCCTGCTGCCTGCCAGCCATTTGGCCCCAGGGCTCTGCATATCCTCTTTCTGCTGGAAGGCCTGCTTGCCTGTCAACTTTGCATAAAAGACAGCCAATTTGTCAGCCATTTGCTTTAATTCTCTTTCTGAGTCTTCCTACCGATAAACTCCCTATACCTTCTGGTCTTCAATATCAAATATCTGACTGGAGGATGGAAATTCACTCTCTGGTCTCAGGCGGGTTTCCTTCCCCGCAGTCCTCAGGGTCTTATAGGATGTCCTTAATCAGAACCACATTACGCGGCTAGAGGAAGTCCTTGTGCAGACTCTGGCAAGACACTAGGGCAAATTAGTTTCAGAACCTGGAAGGTCAGATTGGGAATAAAAGCCACAGTTATCTATTGTGTTTTCTTTAGTTGAGAGAATTAAGGCAGGGTGCCTAACTCTTAAGAAACTGAGATTTGGATAAGTAGCAGCCACTTTGGAAAGGAGTGCATTGATTGCTGAGCACAATGGTCAGTTGTGGAAACTGAAAGTCCTTACATTCCAGGTATTCTGGATGTGAGCAAGGAATTTCTCGTTTTGTACAGATAGGTTTTCATATTTCAGTAGCACACTAGATGGGTAAATCGAAAATAGCTAACTTTTTTCAAAAATAGAATTGTTTCTTAATCATGTGTATGTTTATACATATATTTATACACATATACTACACACATGTATGTTTGACAAATAAGGCACATTTTTATAATAACAATAGCAGCTACCATTTACTCTGCTCTTATGTGCTATGGCAAGCACTTTCCAACAGTGTTTCATTTAATTTTGTAACAAGCTAGCATGGAAGGGACTATCTTTGGCCCTATTTTGTAACTAGATAAAAAAATTGGGATTAGCCTGGCATGGTGGTGCATGCCTGTAATCCCAGTACTTGGGAGGCTGAGACAGGAGGATCACAGGTTTGAGGCCAGCCTCAGCAACTCAACAACTTAGTGGGACCCTGTTTCAAAATAAAATAGGGTTGGGGGTAGAGCTCAGAGGTAGAAAGCCCCTGGGTTCAGTCCTCAGTACCAAAGGGGGGGGGAACGTTGGGATTGATCTGAGCCACAACCACAAAGTTAGATATAGAGCCCCGGAAGTCCAATTTAGGAATGCCTGACTCCTCAGCCTGAGTGTTAAACCACTGGCATATGTCAGGCTATGGAAATTCCCATTGCTCTTGCTCACACAAGTGTCCTTGCTGACTCTGAACAAAATGCAAAATTCCAGGGTTGGGGTGGGATGAGAAGCCAGGGCACATTCACTAACTCATGAGTTCGGTGGAGTTAGGCATGAATCTAACCCTGTGCCTGCCTCACAGGAGGGCAGCCTGTGAGGCTCTGGGCAGATGGAAGAATGGCTGGGAGAACAAAGAAGTTGCTACAGAAAGCCAAGACCTAAGCTGGGCGTGGTGGCGCATACCTGTGATCCCAGTACTTGGAGGGCTGAGACAGGAGGATCAGATTGCAGGTTTGAGACCAGCCTCAGCAACTTAGCAAGACTCTCAGCAACCTAGCAAGACGCTGTTTCAAAACAAAAAAATAATATTCTGATTTGATCTCCTTTGGGAAGATGCCCAGGAGTACTATTGCTAGGTCATACAGTGGTTCCATTCCCAGTCTTCTGAGAAACCTCCACACTGATCTCCATAGTGGCTGTACTAGTTTGCAGTCCCACCAACAGTGTAATAGGGTTCCTATTTCCCCACAACAAAACTATCAATTCCAATATCAAGGACATGCACAGAGAGGGTGAGGGAGGGGGAACAGACCTGGTGGGGAGGGCACCAAGAGCTGTGTGCAGGTATTTATCTGACACTCTGTACTCTGATATGATATAAAATTACAATGCACCAAATTTAAATAAATAAATACATGGTTGGGAATGTAGCTCAGAGGTAGAATGTAGAATGGCTGGTACCAAAAAAAAAAAAAAAAAGAAAGCCAAGATTTATCTTCTGCTTCACAAATATTCCCAGGACCAGCCTGACTGGGGAGACTGAGAAGCAGAGGGACTGGGGTGTTATTTAGTGGAAATCTGCCCCCCATAGGCTTTCAAACTGATAGTATTCCCTTCTCACCAGTGGGCTCGCCCTAGAGACCAGAGCAAGAAGCATTCCCAGTGCGCCCTCCCTCGCTAGCACCGTGGGCAGCTAACAATTACAGAGGGAATGAACTTTCTCATCAAACGCCCTCCCATAAAACCATTTCCCAGGAAATGGAGCACAGCATGGGGCTGGGTGGCTGCAATTTTCCACCAACAATGAGCATCGAGGGGCATAGGTACTGTGTTTAAATGATTTTCCTCCAGCTCTTTGGCAAGGCTGTTTCTCCAGGAGACGTGCAGAGTTGGGCTGAGGTCTCCTTCCCCTCCTCTGGCCAACAGGATTGGAATGTTTAATATGGCCCTGTCTCTTCAGCACCCACGTGTAAAACGCTAATAAACAAGCCAGCAAAGACCTACGGGCCTAATTGCCTTTTAACTCCGCCAAGATGATAAACTCCCAGAGCAAGGAAGGAAAGACTCCCAGGGATTTAACAAGTTTATCTGCCTGCCACTTGAACATTTTCTGTCTGCCCACACTTCAGCGAATTCACCAATAAAAGGATAAAAGGGTCCCGAACCCTCAGACCCTTCAATGGCCGAGAAGTCCCAGATTCAAAACATATGACTGGCAAAAACGAACCCATTAAACAAGCTTCGTTTTCGGTGTCTGTAAGGGCTGGAGTGAGGAAAGCGGGGCCCCTTCCTAGCACCGGCCATTTCCCTTTCATTGACGAAGGCCATAGAGCTTTCCCGCTCTCACAAGGAGACGGGAAGGCATTAATCCAGAAACCCCTGCCACTGAGGTCAGGGAGAACCTGCCCATCCTGGTCACGGGACAGTGGGTGTGACCAGGGGTCATCGCATGCACTTTTGCCAGCACATTTTCATCTCTCCCTGAACTGACTTTCAAGTTTTCCATGTGGATTGTTTTTGTTGGTCTGCATCCTACCATCCAGAAGAAAAAATTCTGAGAACTCTGTACTTACTGGAAATAAATGGGCAAAGCAAAGCAGAACAAAACAAACAAGGTTTGGGTGTGGACTCGGAGAGGTGGTGCCACTCAAGACATGAAGGGTGGCGTGGGCAAAACCTCTGAGGGAGGCCATTTCACACTTTCACCGGTATCTATGTTCCACTTTCCTTTCAGGAATTTATTCAATTGGGGGGGGGGCGTAGAACTGAGGATTGAACCCAGGAGTTTCTATCTCTGAACTATACCCTCAGCCCTTTTTATTTTGAAACTGAGTATCACTAAGTTACCATGTGCTGGCCTCAAATCTGCAATCCTCCTGTCTCAGCTTCCTAAGTACTGGTATTATAGGCCTGCACCACTGCACCCGGCTTTAGAAATTTTTTCTAAAAAATTATTGAATAAGTGGATAAAGGTTAAGTACAAGGAGCTTCAGCATTCTAACAGAGAACATTTAAAGATAACTAAATGGTCATCATGAAGGATTGGCTAAATAATACAAATGTAAGTGAATATTAATGAGGAAAGGTGTCCAACACACAATGTTAACTTTAAAAAATAGGTTAAAAACATTTCTAACATAATCCCATTGTTTTAAAAGCTACACACACACACACACACACACACACACACACCTAGAACGATACTTAAGTTCACTGAAATGTTAACATTTCTGAATGGTGGATTAGAGGGAATTTTTTTTTTTTGCAGACTCCTTTCCTTTCTTCCTCCCTCCCTCCCTCCCCACTCCCTCCATGCTGGGGATAGAACCCAGGGCCTCATGATGCTAGGCAAAGCACTCTACCACTGAGCTACAGCCCTAGCTCCAAGAGTTTTGAATTATTTGAAAATTTTTAATAATAAACATGCTTTTAGAAAGTGGTTAAAGCACTAGAGCAAAAACTAAAACATTCCCACCAGCATCACTCCCCTGATGGACAGGAAGAGAGTCGCATCTGCAGTCATGTATGGAAAGGTCCCGCTTCCCTTTCTCAGAGAGACATGAGCAAAGGCCACTAAGGGATTGATGCTGCACGGCATACAGCCTTGTTCCAGTGTCTTCTCCAGTGAGATGAGGACTGAATGGGAATACTACAAGCAAGCTCCAAATCCCAGCGGGTACACTTCCCAGAGCCCTCTGATTCTCCCTTCCCTTAAATCAGGGTACAAATGTCACAGGCTCCTCCATCAAGCTCACCTGCTCCACTTGACAGAGCAAGAGCTGCTCTAAACCAGGGCACTTCCTACCTGAAAGATCTGGGGCACTACTTTTCTATTAAAATCTTGTCCATGTTTTTCCTATTGGAACCTGGAAACTAGACTAATTCTAAAGGAAGCCAAAGAAATTTCTTTAGAAAAGATTTTTTGTTAACACCAAAAGCTTCCCTATGCACTAACCAAGCAACTGCTAGGTTGCATTAGGCTGAAATGTAAAAGCAGGGCTGAAACCCAAAGTGATGTGTCCTTCACACCAGGCTTTGTGTACATCGGGGCTTATGCATTTGTACACTGATCCCCTCACATTTCTGCGTCTCCCTGCTTCATAGTTTCATAATCAGTTCCAGATTTCCTATTTCTTCCAAGTTGTAAGGCACAGAGTTCCCAGTTTAATGGGACGGAAGGGCAGTGGAAAATATGATAAGAATAAAACCCAAATCGAAGTCTTGTTTCATACCTACTGAGAAGTATCAGATGGAGAACATACCTTGGAACCTATCTGGTCCTCAGAAACTGTCAGAACATGAACGTGTGCAAGGATTCCATGTGTAAATGGCCCTTTGGTTGGAAGACCTCCTGAGCAACAAATGGGGCTATGGGAAGTTAAAAAGTGTTCCTATAGGCAAGAATACCTCAGTGTTTTAGGTACGTGGGCCACCACTCTATGATGCTTCTCTCAAAATTCAGAACTCTGTTCCTAGATTACAAAACACAACAAACTGAGAGATGGGATTAATCTAGGATAAACTTAATCTCTGGAGTTCAAAGACACTGGCCTCTCGGTGGGTTCGGACTGGCGCATTGCTCTCAGATTCATTTGAGAAATTTCACTGACCAGGCAGACTCGGCATTGATAACCTGAGCTCTTCACTGCCCTGCAAAATGACTATCCACCTTTGAGGCTCTGCAAATTGGGATTAAGCTGGCTGCTTGCCTTTGACTGGAAGCTGACTCCACTCCACTCATCGGTGAGTCCTGGTCGATCACTGATATCAAATTCATCTCTGCAATGTGCCTTATTTAGAGCACACCTCCTTTTTGGCTGCTTTGTTATAATTTTTGTTTCCAATGTAGTCATACTGCTTGATATGACCACCTCTCCTCCCATAAAAGAATTCAGGAAATGAATCAAGTTTCAAAAATCCAACTTTACTTCTCAAGCAACTTGAAAGATAATGAAGTTTTGAATGCATTGACTTATTTTTAAACTCTGCCTTGAATTTCACCTACTCAAGCACCGCAGAGGCTGGGGCGGCCCTTCTGAGCCTGCAGTGCTCTTTGGAGAGGTATCTACTTGTTTTTTGCAATGACTCTGCACATTCCAAAGAAGACTGGGCATAAACACTCATCTGCTCTCCCCCCCTCCCCCCACCTCTGCTTTCTCTGCACCCCATAATCTAAAACATCTCTTCTTCGCAGGTATACGGTCTTGGATTTGTCACGGTAAACGCGAGACTTTACAAGGCCAATAAAATGACAGCTGCGCAGAGGGGACTGGGTGGCTTTTACCGACTCTGAAATACCACCACCTTTAACTTCCAGGGATCAGGAACTTAAAAGCACTTGGATTCACTTAGCTCTGTGTCTGTCATAAAGTTAAAGCTAATCAGATTTCCCCCAATTTACAGCCCTATCTCAAATCCTCAGGCTTCACCTATGCACACTTAGCTGATGGAAGATGTGATTATACCTTCTCAGGTCATAAATTCTAGATATTTATAACATAACTGTTGTCATTTAGGTCAATTAAGATGCTGTTACTGGCTCTGAACAACTACCTATGGGGCTTGTCAAATGCCTTGACAGTGGTTTATGACCCTTCACGGTGATTTTATCTTGTAGGGATATGAAAGATGGCTGAATGTGAAACTGGTCAGGAGGCCCTTGAAGCATGTCCCCATATTATGATCATCCACACCCATTTCCACTCTGTCCCCTTCCTTATCCACATACACACAATTTTTTACTCTAAGATCTCCTCTATATTTGGTATCTTCGATCACCTTTTATTCTTCAAAGACCTAAGAGGAAGAGGTAATATCTCTCAAGATACTCTATGATGAAAGAAAGGAAGGAAGGAAGGAAGGAAGGAAGGAAGGAAGGAAGGAAACCCTAAGAGGTGGGCCAACCAAGTCCAAGGCTGGGAAGTGCCAGGCTTTTGGGTATACCATGTCCTTGAAGACACACGGCTTCACTTTTCACTTTTACTTTTCATGTGGGGCAAACGCTCTCTCATGACAGCAGAATCAGGTGACAGCTAAGACAGAATGGAATATATTGGGGGATTTCATCCACACACTTTATAGCTTCTCCTTTTCTCTTGTGCAATATCACTTCCTGCTGTGTCTTCTTTCAACAGGGCCCCTGGGCGCCCACTATATTCCAGGCACTATGCTAGGCCTGGGAAACAGATCAAGGAAGCCCCAGATGGCTGGAGATGCAGACATATTAATAATTAGAATGCAAAGTGTTAACAGGCTACAGGAGAGTCGTGTGCACAAATTCTGAAAGCACTGAAAAGGAGCTTTTCCACTTTTTGCAGGGAGGGGAAGTGGTCAGAGAAGATTCCTTGGAGACAAAAACACTCCTAGTTTGAGCCTTAGAAAATGCAAGGAAATAAGGAGGCCAACGGGGGAGAAGAGTATTTCCAGCAGGAAAAGCAAGAGCAAAGGCATGTATTCGAGGAAGGCGGAAGATGTGTGGGAACTGCCAAGCAGGTTGGAGCTTCACATCCCTGATGAACAGTGGTGAGCATTGAAGCTGGAGGGAAAGCCAGGGGGAAATCCAGTAGGAATTTGGAGTCACGTGACACAAGTCATTACTTTTCCTGGTCCAAAGAGACCTGGCACCTTTTCACAAAGCCAACTGGATGTAATTGGGTAAGAAGCATTTCCACACCCCACCTTAATCTGTCTGCACGCCTCCACTCAGAGCTGGCACTGTCAAATCCTTCCCATGTAACTTGACAAACACAACTCTTTGAAGTGGTCATACTTCCCTTGGTACACAATGTTTTGCTTTTGATTACTAAAATGAGACTATTTGTAGAAGCAGGTAAAGCTTCCATGACTCCACCTGGTGAACCTCTACCAAGTGCTGACTCCACAGAAGACAGAATCCTGGGGAGGAGTCAGGAATGTGGCGGAGGGGGTGTGGCTTCAGCACGCAGTGTGGTTTTGAGGTACATGGTGACACATTCTGGATCTTCAGGTTTAATGGTATTTATTTATTTATTTATTTAGTGGTTCTGGGAATGGAGCCCAGGCCCTCACACATGCTAGGCAAGAAAGAGCTCTACCACTGAGCTACATCCCCAGCCCTTTAATAGTCTTTAATCAAGACTACTTTTTTTTTTCCTGGCATTTCTGATGATGACCAAAATGAATGAATGAATGAATAAATAAAATAAAAAAGGATAATGTCTCCTAGGCAAAAGAAGATAGTAGCATGAAAAATAAACCATAGCATTTGAAAGTCTGCAGTGTGGGAAAATGCAAACTACAAACTATCAGCAATTTCCCTGAATTTGTTGCTTAAATGTGCTATGGAGGTCTAGGCTCAGAAAGTGACAGTGCTGACCCAGGCTGTCACAAGTTCCCCCAAGCGATCAACTTGTAGTTCATTTTCAAGTCTTTTGGAGGTGTTTGCTGATGCTAAAAATTTGAAATATTCAGCTTTGTTTGTTTATACGCCACCTTGTTCCAAACAGGATTAAAACATCTAATACTAAACAGCAGAGGCTCGTGGTACTGAGGGGGGGAGGGGTGGGCTGGAGCTTTATCAGCCATGCAGATATCAAGTTGTTGGCTCCCAATGGGTCTGGGGCAGTGCTCACGCACATGTGCAAAACAGAATATTCTGATTCAACACACGGTTCTCCAGCTGCTGGGCAACAAGGGAGAGCTGAGGACCCATTACTGGGGGAAGTCTGGGAATCAAGGAACTCTATCAGCTGAACAGAATTCCAGATATGGTATTCATGTTCTCTCCTGACCCCTGGGTGGTATGAAGCCCAGTGGGGAGGCCCAGGCTCCTCTGCCTGCCTTGCATGTCAGCCTCTCTGCTTGGGCAAGACCCCTTCCATCTCCTGATCTGAAAAGTATCTAACAGCAGTCTTTACCTCAGGGAGGTGTTACAAAGATTGCAAAACGTAATACACGCAACAACAACAAAAGAATTAATACATGAAAACAGTGCCTGGTGCATATGAGTGCTCAATAAATATTAGATATAATTATTATTTTCTAGTCCTGACAATAACTGGACTAGCACACTAAGAGCTTCAGGAGGTCAGTAGAAGGCAGGTGTGGTGGCACATGCTTATAATCCCAGTACTTGGGAGGCTGAGACAGGAGGATTGCAGGTTCAAAGACAGCGTCAGCAACTTAGAAAGACTCTCAGCAACCCAGAGAGACCCTGTTTCAAAACAAAAATAATAGAAAAAGGGCCAAGGGTGGAATACTCCTGGGTTCATTCCCCAGTAAACACACACACACACACACACACACACAC